>JAVTVY010044062.1:0-21579 GCA_036873755.1 Hanleya hanleyi | reverse complement strand
TCGGCAGACTTCGCCTCGAACTTCCTTGGAGATATCCGAATCCGCCAATGAACGCAGGACATTTGCTTTGGTTAACCAGTCCGGGTCGGGAACAACTTGAGACACCACATACTCTCCACAAAGCATCCAAGCAGGCTTATTCGTCGCACGTGTGGACCTTCTCGGCACAGGGACAGGACGATAAGGGGAATCAGCTTGGGTCTCTGAAGTTGAAGTTTGTGGAACTGCACCAGATGCCACTGTATCGCCAATTGCCATGTTCTGATCTGCACCATCATCAGTCATTCGAGAAGTGAGCTCATCTGGCCTAGCATCATCATCACCATTATCATCAGAACTCCCTTCTGCATCCGATATGTAGGATGACGTTGAGCTCTCTTCCGACTCGTCGTCTTTCTCCATCTGACGCGAACGGGTCCTTGGGGCGGCCCTGTTATCCAATCTGCCAGACTTCACACATTCTGCAGACGATTGTGGATCATATGTTATAATGCCCACCGGTAATAGTAAATTCCAATGCAACATTCGCTTCCTTCCCAAACCGTTCTCTCGTTGTACCTCATAAACCGGGATGCCAGGATTTGGCTGGCGAAGGATCAAATAGACGTCATCTTCCCATGAATCGGAGATTTTGTGTTTTCCCTCGTAGGCAACAACTTTCACTAGTACCCGGTCTCCAACCTGTAACACAACACCTCGGAATTTGCTGTCATATACAGCCTTTTGCGACAACTGGGCCTTTCTTGATGCCTGGGCAGCCGTCTCATAAGATGTCTTCAATCTGCCACGGAGATCCGCGGTGTCCGACCAAACATAAGGAAGAAAGTTGACTGACCTGTACTTTCATGCCGGGTACAGTTGTACGCATGTACTAAAGGCGATCCGTACGCTTTCCAGTTGGTCTTCTTTTCCGGGTGAAGCGTGTCGAGCATGTCTAACAGGGTGCGGTTAAACCGTTCACACATTCTGTTCCCCATTGAGTGATACGGTGTCGTTCGGGATTTTTGTACTCCTAAGATCGAACAGAGTTCTTTCACTACATGCCCCTCAAAGTTCGCTCCTTGATCCGAATGTAACCGTAATGTACAATAAAGTGGATAAAGAGCGCTTCAGCTGTTGTTTTGGCGGCCATGTTGCCCGTTGGTATGGCCTGGGCATACCTAGTGAAGTGGTCCGTTATTATCAGTATGTGCTGGAATCCACCGCGTGACTTTTCCAATGTGACAAAATCTGTACATACTAATTCCAGAGGTTGCGATGTAGCTATGCTCACCATCGTCCCTGGTCATACCTGGCCAAAAGAATCGTTCATTCAATAAGGACATCGTTCGATCTCGGCCAGGATGATCAGTCTCGTTGTGCACGCCACGCAGTACCCTGTCGACGTATGCCCTTGGGAGAACAAGTTGCTGAATATCCTCGCTGCCGTAGGATTTGCGATACAATACTCCGTCAATCAACCCCAACCGGTCAAACGAGCGCAAAACTGCCCCGTGTTCCCAATCACCAGGAAGATCGTCACGTACGGGTTTCTCACCATCTTGAACCAACTTCGTCCAAATTCCAAGAAGCCCATCGCGAGATTGCGCGCGACGCCAATCCTCAGTGGTCAAACTAGGCAGGGACGTGTCCGAAGATTCCTCGAATGGATGCAGCACAGATTCTGAACAGCACAGAAGTTCCACCCACGGCTGCAATATAGTGATCTTGCAGAGCGCCTTGATCGCCTCTGCAGGAACAATGACGTCGATATTTTCTTGACCAGGTGCCCTAGGCAGCATAGACAACGCATCTACATCCGCATTCTTCTTTCCAGTTAAGTATTCAATGCTGAAGTTGAAACACCCGAGCGAGGCCAGCCATCTGTGCCCAGTTGCGTCCAGATTCGCAGTGGTCAGGACGTAAGTGAGGGGATTATTGGCCGTCTCCACAGCGAACCGACTACCATACAAATAATCCCTAAACTTCTCGGTCACCGACCATTTCAGTGCCAAAAATTCCAGCTTGTGTGCCGAGTAGTTCCGTTCAGACTTGGTCAACCCTCGGCTGGCACAACTGATGACACGCATGGTTCCGTCCTGGTCATGGTACAGAACCGCGCCGAGCCCTTGCTTACTAACGTCCGTGTGCAGCTCAAACGGCTTCGTATAGGCTGCAAATCCAAGGATAGGCGGAGAAGACAACATGGTCTTCAGCAGCTCAAACGCTTTTTCCTGTTCTGGACCCCATTTCCATGGACGTACCTCCCTGGACTTGGTCTGCTTACCGCGTTTTGTTGTGGCAACTGCCATAAGATCAGTCAATGGCCTGGTAATCTTGGCAAAATCCTTCATGTCCCACATAGCGCGCTTTGTCCTTGAAAAAGGAGCATTTCTTTCGGGCGAGCTTCATTCCGCATTCCTCCAACCTTTTAAGGACCTGTTTTACCCGCTCCAGATGCTCTTCGAATGTCTTCGAGAAAATTAACAAATCGTCTATGTAGTCTACACCAGATCTTCAAATTAAAGTCACCCAAGATCGTCTCCATTAGCCGCTGGTACGTTGCAGGGGCGTTTGCTAAGCCGAAAGGCATGTGATTGTACTCATAAAATCCCATGGGACAAACGGTGAATGCTGTGCGTTGTTTGTGCTCATCTAGGATTTCAACCTGGTGGTATCCACTTTTTAGATCCAGCACGCTAAAATACCTGGATCCAGCAACACAATCAAACAGTTCTTCGACCCTTGGAAGTGCGTAGGAATCCTTTATGGTACGGTTATTCACATGTCTGTAGTCTATACATACACGTAGCGAACCATTCTTCTTTCGTACCAGAACAACATTAGAAGCCCATGGCGAGTGTGATAGTTGGATTACTCCGCAGGCTAACAGTTGACGAAGATGATCCCGGACTTCCTCATACATAGCCGGTGGTATGCGGCGATGACGCTGCTTAAATGGGATGTCATTGCTCAACTCAATCTTGTGCTCCACAATATTTGTACACCCCAAATCCAGGTCATCTTTAGAAAACACGTCACGATGTTGGACTATCAAATCTAGCCCACACTGAAGTTCTTCTTCGGAGAGATTAGATTTGGAGACTTCTATCTTCTGGAGTAAATCACTCTCAACCGGACTATCAGGAGACGGAGAAGCTTCAATAGTCACTGGTTGCAACTCACAAAGAACCACAAGGTTCCAATTTATATATTTTTTGTAGTGGTTGCAATCTGGATTACGCAAAATGACAAGTGAGTGACATTATTATTATTTTTTTATTTTTTTTCACTTATGTCAAGATATTGAACTGGTCCAATCTTGAAAGTCAGTTTCCAGTTTCCAGTATAACTCAGTATTGGTGCATCTGCAACCTCAAGATCTACAAGATTCGTCGATTCACGGATACTCATCCACGTGACAGTATTTCTGGCTCCCACGGAACACACAGATCAGCCGGCGCTACTCTCAACCGGTAAGTAAGCTCTAAGCGATGGAGTGCCCAAAGGAATCGACATCCAGGTAAGATCAACACTTCGTTGATCCAAGCGATGGAGTGCCCAAGGTCATCAATATCCAGGTAAACGCAACACTTCGTTGATCCGAGCGATGGAGTGCCCAAGTTCATCAATTTCCAGGTAACACTGGAATCCTCGCTGGAGGCTCCAAAATGTAGTAGTCACAGTTCCGTTAATTATTGAGTAACAGACGACCACTTGAATTGCGAGTTCCAGTGCTTGTTTATTCCAAAAGTGCAGGAAAACCCCCGTCTGTGGGACAGGCGCTGACTAGAAAGGGGACTCGCCGTTTATCCAGTTATGAAACTACTGCACATGTGATGGGCACCTCAAGTTGATCAGGCTTGAATCGGTCAAATCAATGCTATGCTGACAGGTTAGAGTGAGTAGCAAATCCCGTGCCGGGCAGCACACCGGAAACGCATTCGTCACGAAGCGATTCACCAATCGCCCGCCGCGCTGCTCACCACGTGTCCGAAACATACTGCTCACTACTGTACGAGCGCTGTGCAACGGTCTCTGCCACAGCAAATCATAGAAATAAACTGGGAAAAAAGACTCTGCCACACATGCATCTCCATGGGGTCACATGGTGTACCTCATGGGCTATTTTATAGGAGTGGCTGTAGGCATGTCTGAAGTGCGCGCCCGTGCGTATCTGCGTTTTCTTTAATAGGGATGACGTGACAGATAACGACACAGTCACGTGTGCAGCACTAGAGTCGTATTCTATACTACGAGAGCTTCATTTCGAGACCCTGCGTACTATATTTGGACCCGGCAACCAACATCGCCCAAACAACCGAGCATGCCTGTCATGATGTCACTACCGATCAAAACCACTCCAATCTTGGTCTATACCACTAAAGATTCCCTTAATCTTATTATACATAACGAGAGCTTCAACAGGATAACATATGTGAATTAAGAATGCCCAGCTCTCAACAAAATCCCCAACTATAGGCGTCTTCGATGTCTACGCATGAGCACCATGACTTCGCCAGAAAACACCACAGGCCTGATAACTCAAATCGTATTCTACAGAGAAAGATATTCAAGACGACACCAGGCGAGACAAATTTGGACCAAGAATGATCCTAGATCGCCCAAACCGGACCCTGCTCCCTCAAACTTGCCCTTTCTCTACAACACCTTGAATGTGCATGCGCACCGTGACATAACTTTCGCAATAAAAAAACAGTCGTAGTCTACAGCATGAGAGCTTCAAAACCCAGGATGTCATTTATGTACTACTACTCGATTGCGCATGCGCAGAAAAACGTCACACGTGACTAGAACACTGTTGGACTATACCCAACTATATTTCAATGCGATTCCACGGATAGCCCGTAGGTCACCCAAACACGCCCTTCCGCAACCCTGAAATGCCCTTTTTCGCCAATATGCCTTGGTCGCGCATGCGGACTATAACGTAACTTTCGGTAAAATCCACGCCGGAGTGTCATATTCAAGCCCTCGTGGTTTCACAGACTTGTTCCTAAATCACTCATAAACACTCCTGCGCACCGCTAACATTTCCAGTCAAAGCCACTTCGCTCCTGGCCTAGTCCACGACAAGCGTAGTGTACACGAGGAAACCTTCAAGACGACACCTTATACGCCATATTTGAACGCAGAATGGCCCCTTAAACGCCCAAACACTCCCCGCGTACTCAAAAATGTCATCCTTCGCAATAACTCATCGATTGTGCATGCGTACCATGACGTCACTTCCAGTTCAGATCATGCCAGTCGTAATCTACTCAATGAGCGCTTCCATATGGCACCCTACACGACCCATTTGCCCCAAATAGGGTTCACTGAGACCCTAATGACAAGATGACAAAAGTCCGTTTCCAAGTCCTAGTTTTACATCCACCCACCAGACACGTGACACAAAGTGACCTCAAGGGTCCAAGATACAAAAGTCCACCACCACATTCACCTCATTCTCCCCTACGCAAGATGAGCGGGAATTTGCTGTTACATGTCCACTTTTCTAATTTTTAAGAGAGTTCCGAAGATTTTGTAAGTCCTATTTTTACATCCATCCGCCAGTCACGTGACCAAAGTGACCTCCAAGGTCCATTTCCGACTGCTCGGCCTATTCCGTCGAAGTCATAGTACCTCGCGCATTAATAGTGTAAGGATTTTGCACCGCTCCGGTGTAAACCGCGATCCAACGCACGTGAGGCACACCACATGCTATAGGATGTGTTTCCGCTCACATAGTTTTCGTTGTATTTCTCCCTTATCAGTATCATCAATATATATCCAAACGAAATGGATAATAACTTGATTCTCCCCCAAAGGATCTCTTCTAATTTGAGGTGTTTCTCCTGGTTATCGTCCCAAGCTGATCTTCATGGGAACGGAAGTCATACAGCTGACATGCGCTGTTCGGAGATTCGGCGTGATACTATGCTTTCAACATGGATGCCAATATGGATTCCTAACAGTACGAGTCGAGGTACTAATGTCCTATATTATCAGTGACCGTGTCGAATGCTCCAAGGTGCGAGGTCCACGGCCCACGGCCCACGGTCCACCTCCACAATTCGGGTTCAAGGTAAAAATATTAAACCCATATGTCCAACCCCTTCTCCCCCACCCCACGTATGGACCAGATTTGCATCGTGTACTACTAGGGAATGTATTTCAGATCGATACCCTTTAACTCCATGTCTGTGAAACGACTGTATAGCGACACCTATATCTTATAAATGAAACTCGGTGACTTTCGTACGACCTCTGGATCCTTGGAATGTCCATCAAAAATGCTCCATAAATTGTCGATAACCGCATTCACAGTAGATTTATGCCAGCGTCAAATGTACTAAGACGACATTGAGCTTTCCAATTTGAATCTGGACTGATCAAATATCTCTCATCATTAACGGACGTTATTGGTCAGACACCTTGGAGATTGCGGATTCAGCTGATAAATCTCCGAAATGAAGAAGTCGATAGCTGTGATTGGGTACTATTCATCCTCGTGAGTGAAGTGCTTAGTGTCATATAACTTTATATCCTCTACAAGTATTATAATGAGAATGATGGAAGTAATCAGGTCATATTTTGAAGTAAAAAATTCTGACCGCATTCTTCAGATTGGCTGTTATTGTGGGAAGACGCTCCACGATTCGACATCTAATTTCCGTTCGCTCCGCAAGACCTACGTTGATCGTTTGATATGCACAATAGGAAATGCTAACATTTAAAGTCAGATTTTTTCTTTGTGACCGGGCAAATTAGGCAATGCATTTTCCTCGAGATGTTCGCTGGTTTCACTATTAAATGTAACGAGCTTTAAAGCAGATGCCTGGTCTATGCGGGAAAGACCTCTGATAAACTTGAATACAAGTAACTCACTTCATTATGTGTTTCGTGTGTAACTCTGAACCAATGTTATCAAACACCATCAGAAAAGCATATCTCTGAGAATACCCATCGGCTATACTTGTCTAACGTTATGACTTCTTTGTATGTTGTATTCTCAAAACCAGCCAACGAAAACAAATAGCACAGTGGATCAGCTCAAGCAAAAACCAGGCACTAGTATTCCAGAGGACCGAGTTATATGTACTTGCATGATTAACGCTATCTAATTGAACTGCACTGCGCTATACTAGTCGATAGGGCTCAGTGCAGCAGGTAGCTAGATGGAATTTAATTTTGTTGGAGTCTCCAACAAAAGTCAATTGACCATATCAGTGTTTCATGTGTAACGTGGTGCAAAACACAAGCGTCTAGTCCGTCATTCAATAGTCAGTCGTCGTCTATCAAAGGATTTCCACGTCCATAATCCAAAGACCTAATCCATATAACAGTATAGGCACCAAATTAAAAGAATAAATCATCGTGTACATAAAACTAGGCTAATTTCCTGCAAGACAGAAGTAGTCAACAGTTTTCAATGATGCCAGTAAGACATCATGATGTTCCAAACATATCAAATCCGTATCGCTGATCAGTATACCTAATCCATATGATATACGTTGTAAAGTCGTTATCTAGAGTGATGTATCTCAGTCACGCTCTGATTGTGACGGTTAATATGACACTATGAGGATCTTGAAATACATAAGGTCCTACGGTCAGTGCTTCTGCAATAAGGTTTTGTGACGTTAATTAAAATCGTCACATACAACACAGGATCTAGCAAATGCTACTAGGCGAGATAAGTATACGCCATATGCAGGTCCCTCTGGTATATTACTGTCCATATAGGGATAGTTTACGATGTCGAAATTGTAATCATCTCTTTTGTCGTAAAATCGACGAGAGAGAAGGCCCGCTTCAATACCAATATATATCTGTAGTTTTGGTCTGGCTTTATAGATTTCGGGCTTGCGGTCTGCTTCTTAAAAGGACTGGAAAATCTGCGACATTATACTCAGATCCGCAAAAAATCATTCAGCCGAATTGTGTCGCCTAATCCATCTTCAACGTTTTGTAAGACTGTACATTTGTCTTCCCGATTTCCAAGGAAACGACATTTCGTCTATCTCTTCATGGAAGCAAGAGAGATAGCTGACGTTTTCAGTGAGACGCGCCTTTAAAGTTTAGCTCTGCACAACCTGCACCTATGATCACGAGAAGACCAACTTGTCATACATTTGACTTTGACCAGTGAGCACAGGACAGTTACATTTATCAGACAATGCAATCGAATAAGCAATATTCCGGAGCCTTGATTCTACGTGTTTTGTTGAAACCGTTCAGTTCCGATACTTTCTAGTCGTGTATGTGTTAGGTGGTTAGAATTAAGGCTTTCACTCTTTCCCTGTGTCTGATGGGCACTTCTCGTATTGATGTGCTTGAATCTGGTTGGAACTAACACGTTCACTTAGCTGCAACACGTCTTCCGATCTGTGAAATGGGATGCAAAATGGAAATAATTTGTCATTTGTATGTCAGCTCCAACACGATTTTGGATTGCACTTAAGTCATCGCAGAAATCCTTTTGTAGACGACGGCTGAATATTGGATGCCGGATCTGAAGCCTATAATCTAGGCGGGCACACTAAGCTACATCCGCCTTCTTTAAGATGCCACAAAACGCTTCCTGCACTTCTCATCCGAGTTGCAATATACGCATCCTTAAACACAAGCCAACACTTCGTATTAGCCTCGATACATATTTATCAGCCCGCTGGTTCTCTTCAAAATAGCTTATATAGACATGAAACGTCAATGACCTCGAATCCATTTGAATTTCGATAGTTGTCGTGGGTGGGTTATTGATTGGCTGTCCCGTGTATCTGGCCACTCCTACCACCATATTATGCCGAATGGCGTAACTACTGAGGAAAGACGTCACCCTGCACACAATTGTTGTGTATGTTCTGATTAGTTCGTCTCTAGTTACTAGATGAAATTTATTTCATGACCACACGTACATGTAAATATTGCTAAATGATATTTGAGGTATTGTCTTCTTCTGGAAATTAGCAATATCTACATGTATAAGTGGTGTGATGGAACTTTCTTTTGTGATTACGGTTTATGATGCTGGAGGCTTCCTCAGAAACGCTGCTGCGGTCCACATCGGTCTTTCGGACATCGCGCTGAATAACTTCTCTACTAAATCGCGAGATGTCACTTTCCGGTCTTTGGAAGCAGGACTATACGTTTGAAGGCCCATTATCGAATATAGACATCGGATCTGACAGTCGATTTTTTTTATAAAAATTTAAACTCAGCCTGCAATCTGGTTGTAGATTTTTGCAAAATAAGATGAGCTAATATTATATTGCCGCAAGTTTGAAAGGGATTTAAATAAGGTGAATATGGCAGAATACTTCCACACATTTACTGCTTCAAATATCGAACAGTAATTTTGAATCCAAACTTTTACAATTTTAGGAATTTTGAAAACAAATTGGGTAGGTCAATGGAAATGTAATTTTTAGCTCGCGGTCATTCTGCAGAAAATCACTGTGATTATTCTATGTTAGAACCCCCTTTCATCCTGCATGTGACATGTACCATAACATAACTAATGTTACACGATATAGCTTTTGCATGCAAAAAGCAATTAATGATTGCAACACAGTGCCATCGTCTGATGGGTTTACTCGTGTTGCTCTTTCCGATCATTAGCCATTAGCTGGATGTAATACAGACAGCACGTCTTCTCATCTCTTGAAACGGAACGGAGAACCAAAGTAGCTAACCATACTGACGGAGCTGAGCTAGTTAAAATTAAGTTTGGATTGCACAAACTGCCTGCCTCATCTGTCAATGTTTCTCTAAATGGACGTAAGTCGATCAAGCCCGGATGAAATGTCACGGGACGTTTCCTGAATTTCAAACATTTTCAATCAGTTTCCTACAGGTATTTTTTACCTCTCTGTGTGTATGGTAACTTGTAATAGTAAACACAAAATAGCTTTATAGTTTTTGCGAAACATGTTTAATGTTGATATTTACCGAGCCTTCGATGCTAAATGGTTCCAGGCAACCTGTGGACAGCTTATTTCACTTATTTTGTTGAGACGAATATACATTGTCCTGGAACCAAAGATTCAACGAAATTGATATGCCATTTTTATTTCTTAGTAGCTGGTAAAGGATCGCTACATCATCAAAAAATGGGTATACTTACTTCACCACAGCATTTACTCTGAAAAAATCATTCAAAACACACAATGCGTTTCCGAAGAGATATAAAATCTCACACCGATATACCAAAACTATACTGGACACTCAAACTGGTTTTTTTAATTGTGGGTATTTTAGCCCTTCTGGGTTTTATTCCCGGCAGTTCTGCTTATATGGCTAATAGTGTTTACTGTCCTTCTTTCTTTTCTTACTCTCATTGATATCCATTGGTGTACATCTCATTGTTATTTGGTGAATAAATTTAAATTCAGTTCAATTCAACAGCATAAAACACAATACCTGCTTCCAGAAATTGTTCGACCAATCCTGTGGATGGGAGTCTAATGGGAAGTAAAATGATTTTGGGGAAAATATTGTGCTGCTATTTCAAGAAACTGGAGAAATCCTCTAGATGTCCTGAGGAAGAGCTTTTTCACAAAGGACACATATCGCATATACACGTACATGTATCTATCTTGGACGAGTCTTTATACTAGATGTACAATACCTCATCGGGATCTCATTGACAGCCATAGTTCATTGATTGTTTTTGTGAAAACTACCCACCTATATAATTATGTGAGAATCCTTCACGGGATGATAGAAATTGGGGGTAGTCGTATTAGTCTGTGTAGTATAAAGTAATAGCAAAGGGTGGCACCTTTAAGACTAACTAAGTTTAATGGTCACGAGCTTTCGCAGATAGTGGATATCTGCTTCGTCACGGGATGAGTCTGTGTTGGTAGAGTTGTGTGAATGCAATAATATCTATGTGAAATTTGACGACACTATACACCAGCATCAAGGTATTAACGGGGGTGCCAGTTGTGCATCAGTAATTAGATTTTCCCAGGATCATAGCGCATGATCATATATCTCCCATCCTTTAACTACGCCAATGCTAGATAGACAAAAATTTCATCATTGGCATTCCATATTTAAAAACTCTCATCGTTTCTCATACGCAAAACGAGTCCAGTGATACTCGCCTATCCCTACTCCTTGATCAATCTGTATTGTATACATGTAGCAAATATATTTTTTTATATAATTGTTATTTTATTTGACTTTTCATATGATGGACAGGACATATACAACATATATTCAGCATATAAACAAGACATATACACAGCTTAGGTTCGTTCTGCAAAAACATTGAAAACATCACAAATATGAGGAACGCATTTTTACAATAGCATCAATTAATAGTACAATGTGCTCGTTTTTTTCCATATTTGTCATCAATTCCTAGATTTACATTGTTGAAAACAGCCATATTGATACATATTTTTATTCAAATTCTTGCAAAATACCCTAGGATTTCAACAATAAATGTAGTGTCGACCAATATTGATCGAAAATATGCCTTTCACAATTTTTATATCTGACATATCTGTCTAATTCATATGCTGATTTAAGGTCTTGTTGAATACTTTCGAAAGTTGGCAATTTTTTAACTGCTTTCATCCTATAGATTGAGAACTTTATCACTTGCATAGCATAGATAAATGGTTTATTTCTTGCTTCTAAAAGTCCAAAAATGACTTTCTTTGGCGTGAATGAAATGGGAATACCCACTGCTCTATATGTTGCCAAATAGGTTTTAGATGTTCACATTCCCATAATAAGTGGAGAGTTGTCTCGGAGTTTTTATTACAAAAAGTACACTTACTACTAACAGTAGGATCAATCTTTTGTGCAAAAATATTGGTTGTCAAAATTCTATTTAATATTCTATATTGAAACCATTTAGGCTTTGCGTCTCGGTACTTAGATACATGGATACTAAAAGTTCGCCATCCCTTTCAGTGAAAGATTCTCCAAGAAGTGTTTCCCATTTTAAGTGAGCATTCGATTTCGTAAACTTTGTGTCTAGTAAAGTTCTATAATAAATTTTACAACCCTTTCGGACGTTCAATAAAGACGAAACATGGGGGTTATTATTTTTTCTGTACAGATAAAATTCCTTTTTCATTTGCCGCCTTTTTTATTTCCTGGCATACAGATATATACTCCAAAAAGTTTGATCTGCATGGAAAAATGTTCCTGAATGATAGAAATATTCCGTCGGCTTCCAAAACATCATTAACGAAACGGACACCTTTTCTATCCAAGTCGGGAAAATAAAACGATCTGTTATCTATGGTAACATTCTCATTATACCATATTATCTCATTTAAAAATATATGGCTCGCTTTGTAATCTAGTTTTGCTTGAAAATCGGTCCATGCTACAAGAATGTCTTTCCAGAAGAAATTGTCAATGTATGGGATGACGGTTTTTTTAAGAAAGCAGAACCGACTGCCACCATGCTATGGTTCTGTGGCATATACATGTAGTTGGATTAATTTTCCCCGGTTAGGATTATTCAGATATAATCTTTACTTTTTATGCCACGATATTTTTTATGCCTCAATGACGAATTTTATTACTGGAATATCTAGGCCTCCATCTTCTATAGTTTTGGTTGCCGTTTTCCTGGAAATTTTGTCTGGTTTTGAATTCCACACAAACGCGAAACAGCTTTTTGAAATTCTTCTATCATTGGTTCAGATGGATTTGGAAGACCTGCAAAGATATGATTTAGTTTTGACAAGAGTAAGCTTTTCAGAATAACAACTCTACCTATGGGAGTCAATCCAAGTCTTGACCATATTCTCATTGCAGAAGAAATATCCTTTAGTTTATCCTTATAGTTTCTCTCCACCATTTCAGCTAGGTTGAGAGAGAAAACCAGTCTTTTTTTTTCTTTTGAATAAAACTTTATTATCATTCTGGGTATTGTTTAATACATGTGATCCTTTCGATCAGTTAAATATTTCACTTAATAATTTTGTATATATTTTCACATCTTTCATTGCTAACTCCATGAGCTCAAATACATAGTTTCCTTATTCTTGCCTCATTTTCAAATAATATCATAATATTGATTATTTTTGTGTTGTATTTGAATTTACTTATACACATTTTTGCGACTAAAATTATATGGTTAACATAAATGCGGTTGACTACTGAGATACTTAGATCTGTATAACCAACAGTACATCTCTTATAGATAATATTACTCTCTTTTGTACCTGCACGCTTATAATCTTATTTATGTATTGTCATAATGCGGAAACCTTATTACATTAAAAAAAATGTTTCGTAAGTAGTATATAGCCGTGATTACAGGTCACATTTTGCCGGGGGAGGTAACTCTTGGGGCCGGTAGGGGGCGCTGTTTTGACCTGTGAACATGTATTGACCTGTCTGTGGGGGTTTCCCATGACGTCACAGGGGTCACTGAGTGCAAGTGTTGGTGTGGGAGTGGGACCAAGATGGCGGCGTGGTGGGGTGGTCAAAATGGCGGCGTGGTGGGGTGGTCAAAATGGCGGCGTGTGTGGTGGTCAAAATGGCGGCGTGTGGGGTGGTCAAAATGGCGGCGTGGGGGGTGGTCAAAATGGCGGCCTGTGTGGGGTGGTCAAAATGGCGGCCTGTGTGGGGTGGTCAAAATGGCGGCCTGTGTGGGGTGGTCAAAATGGCGGCGTGGTGGGGTGGTCAAAATGGCGGCCTGTGTGGGGTGGTCAAAATGGCGGCCTGTGTGGGGTGGTCAAAATGGCGGCGTGGTGGGGTGGTCAAAATGGCGGCGTGGTGGGATGGTCAAAATGGCGGCGTGGTGGGTGGTCAAAATGGCGGCGTGGTGGGGTGGTCAAAATGGCGGCGTGGTGGGGTGGTCAAAATGGCGGCGTGGTGGGGTGGTCAAAATGGCGGCGTGGTGGTGGGTGGGGGTGGTCGTGTGTGGGGTGGTCAAAATGGCGTGTGGTGGTGGTCAAAATGGCGGCGTGTGGTGGTGGTCAAAATGGCGGCGTGTGGTGGTGGTCAAAATGGCGGCGTGTGGTGGTGGTCAAAATGGCGGCGTGTGGTGGTGGTCAAAATGGCGGCGTGTGGTGGTGGTCAAAATGGCGGCTGTGTGGGTGGTGGTCAAAATGGCGGCTGTGTGGTGGTGGTCAAAATGGCGGCGTGTGGGTACAAAATGGCGGCGTGTGGTGGTGGTCAAAATGGCGGCGTGTGGGTACAAAATGGCGGCGTGTGGGTACAAAATGGCGGCTGTGGGAGTGGGACCAAGATGGCATGTATCACGGACTACACCCGACAGCTAGGCGCGCATGTGTGACCTGGCCTATAAAACACGTCCCTCGGTATCCCACACCTTCATTTCTGCGGTTGCAGAGCCATGGCGGAGACCGAGCCCTATGCGACTCGCATTTTACAGCATGCCACCGCGGTGAATTCACTCACGGGTTACCGAGCAGTGGTCCGGTCCATGTTTGCAGATGGCCACGACAACGAGGGGCGACGCCAGATCCTCAACGAGTTCACAGAAGCGGTCCTCGACAGAGTGCACTCGATGGAGAGGTGTGCCATCACTCACCACTACTGGACTATGACAGCCATCCTTGATGCTCGGGCTATGGACCAGGAGCGCTCACGCCGGAACCAGCGACGGCTGGTTGGCCTCACACTAGTCTGCGCCCTATTGACCCTGGCGCTGTGGCATTGACAGTGGGACTATAAATACGAGGGTCAGACACAGTGTGTGTCATTCAACGATCGTCATTGGGTCAAGCATGTCACCCGTCCTACGAGCCATCCTGCCCCTTACACTCCAGGTGGGGTTACACGTCTATGAAGACAAAGTCACCCTCGTGGAAGATCGGGATGGCTGTGGGTGGAGTTCGGAGTACACATCCACTACGGTTACCCTACACCGTGATGGCTGGACCAAATTTAAACGGGTGTTGAGCGGTGAGCTCGACGGAAACCTCATCCACCTCGAGAACGCCAACTACGTACACCGTGGACCCTTCTTTGCCCGTGTGGGGCGTTACCACGATCCTACGCAAAGCTTCACCCTAGACCCTGATCTGTGGACAGCCTTGGAGAAAGTGGTGACAGCCTTGGAGAAAGCGCTGGCTGAACCCAATGAACAACTGTCTAGTCATGAACCAGACGACGAGGCAATAGACTACCCGGCTGAACTGAGTCAACCAACACAACGGTGGTAGAAACTTGCTATAAATAAACCATACTCTCCGGGTCCATCATCATTTTGTCACCATGAAGCGCTGGGAGAAGGTGTTGGATAACTTATACTACAGTCCCGACAGTCCGGCTGCGTATAGTGCATTGTCGGCTCTCTATCGAGCGGCCAAACCCCAAGGGATACAACGTGCTCAAGTCCGAGATTGGTTAAGAAAACAAGACACCTATACCTTACATCGAGCTGTCCGTCGCCATTTTCTACGGAACCGGGTCATCGTGGGAGGAATAGATGCCCAGTGGCAAGCGGATTTGGTCGATATGAGTGCCTTTGCCAAACACAATGATGGGAATCGGTATATCTTGACGTGCATCGATATCCTATCCAAGTATGCGTGGGTGGTACCCATCCGGACGAAAACGGGGCCGAATCTCATAGCGGCGTTCAAAGACATCTTCAAGACCGGGCGCAAACCTTTGTATTTGCAAACCGACGAAGGCACGGAATTCCTCAACAGACCGTTCCAAGCCTTTCTCAAGAAACAGAAGGTCTTCTTCTTCCATACGTACAACGAGACCAAGGCTTCCGTGGTGGAAAGGTTCAACAGGACATTCAAAGGCCGCATGTATAAATATTTCACCTATAAGAATACAAGGCGGTATATCAATGTTCTCCCGAAACTTGTAAGGGGTTACAATCGAACCTATCACCGGAGTATACAGAGAGCCCCCATTACCGTGACCCAACGCAATGAAGCCCAAGTCCGGCGTGTCTTGTACCCCATGCCATCGCAACGAGCACCGAAGGCGGTGTTCAAGGTCGGGGACCCTGTACCCTGATTAAACGGCGCCTAGCCCGACAGCAGCGAGTCTATGAACTGGAAGATCTTCAAGGGGAACCGTTGCTAGGGACGTTCTACGAGACGGAATTACAGCCTGTGGTAAAAACACAGCAAGACTACTACACGGTGGAGCAGATTTTGAAAACGGAACGTCGACGTGGCAAACTGTTTCATTTCGTGAAATGGCAAGGCTGGCCCAGTTCCTTCAATTCCTGGGTCGCTGCCAACCAGGTGAAACGACTATAAAGCCAGACACCACTACCGTCCTCCTTCATTCCACGTCCGACCATGAACACGGTGCAACCGTCTCTCAACACAGCCTCTTCCAAAACGCGCAAAGCGCAAGTAGGCTTTGTGGTGATATTGCTAACCCTGCTGAGTGTGTTGTACGGAGGTGTGTTTTACGACGTAGCGTATATCAGTACGTTACTTAACCAACTGAGAACACCAGCCATCAGTGAAACCGGTCTACAGAGAGCACCAGTCGTATCGAGCCCAGTCACCACCACACCCCGTGTACAAACCACAACGAGCTCCACACCAAGCTCCACACCTACACCAAGTACATCCACTACGTCTGAACACCCACCGGATTTCATCCCTCACAGTGAACCGACAACGACGACCCACGTTGTACCCACCCCCATCATCATCCCTGACAGTGAACAGACAACGACGACCGACGTTGTGCCCACCACCACTCCAGTTCACTCGTACCAAATTTACAAGAGCGGGTTACCACGACAACGGATACACCTTCAACCATGGACCCCCGTTGGCAGCATCCCTTCACGTGTCTCATCGCAGGACCAACAGGTTCCGGCAAAACGCACTTCGTCAGGAAGCTCCTTCAACACGCCGACAGCATGATCACCCCACCTATTGCTCGAGTCGTGTGGTGTTACGGAGAATGGCAGGAAGTGTATGCAGCAATGCCCCACATCACGTTCGTGGAAGGCCTACCCAACCTTGCCGATTTGGAACCCGACACCTCGGTGGTTCTGGATGATCTCATGGCGGAGACGGACAGTCGGGTGACCCAACTCTTTACCAAAGGCAGCCACCATCGACGGCTCAGCATCATCTACATTGTGCAGAATCTGTTCAGTAAAACAAAGAACATCGGAACATCAGCTTAAATGCCCACTACCTGGTGGTCTTCAAAAACCCGAGAGATACCACTCAACTGCTGCACCTGGCGAGACAGATGTATCCCGGCCGCACACCGTTTGCGCTGGAAGCCTTTAAAGATGCCACAACCCCTCAGCACGGGTATATGCTCTTCGACCTGAAGCAAGCCACCCCCGAACACCTTCGACTACGGACCGGCATCTTTCCCGGAGAGACTCACCACGTGTACATGCAAAAATAATGTAAACACACCTACAGTGGCTCCCCCAGCTGGGGTGTGTGTGTGTTTTGATGATGGGGATAATAAAAAAGAATGAATACCACAGCAGGATTGATTTTTTGTCTCTGAAGTAGATAAAAAGAGCAGAATTGTGGGTTCTAGCATTAGTTGTACAGGATGTCTGCGCGAGTACGGAAGCACGCTCCCACGCCCGTGTATTGAAGACGGCCCCACCCGAGTTAGTCCGAACCATTGTACGCGGTGCGGACCCTGCTCTCGTGTGCTGTCTGTGCGAGATTGGACTCAATATCTTAAAAGGCAACGTACCACTGACTCCGGCTCAGAAGACCAAGTTGGCCAAGCATAAGACATGTCTCCGAACCTTAGTCCAGAAGCGGGTCTCTCAAACACAAAAGAAAAAGGTGTTACAGAAAGGTGGATTTCTCGGGGCTATCTTAGCACCGTTGGCCGCTTCCGTGTTGGGTCCAGTATTGGGTGGACTCTTCGGCCGACAATGAACCACACGAAAAAATGGTCCTCGTCGAACCTCGGCTCCTTCAAAACCTCCAATCGCCCTACCCTGTCCCACCTACGGTGAAGACGATAAACACCCTCGATGGAGAGATGCAACAGATCTTACAGAGACCGGGGTTAAGCGACAGTGAGAAAGTACAACGGTACAATGAGACGCTTCAACGGTACATGACGTACATGGACCAATACAAAACCCTCTCTACTCCAGCTCCACCACCACCACCACGTGACAGACCGCCGACCTCAGCACCGCTCCAACAGCCGGGTGGGGTACCACCCACAGCCCCACAGTGGGTGGAAGACGAAGTCCTGAAGAGTGTACCTGCCTCGTTCAAGAAACAAGCTGGCCTGGTATTACAACGGATGAAACAAAATCCTAACATGACTTGGAATGATAAAGGCGAACTCCTGGTACAGAATCAGGTGGTCCCGGGGACCCACATGACGGATTTAGTGAATGATCTGATGCGTCAACGCAGATCGCACACGGACCCTCGATGATGGGAGGTCTTCGCTCAAGGCTTGAAAGACATGCATGTGCCACAGGAATTGGTGGGGAACCCTCACCGCTGGGCCTTTATGCAATCACCGACTCGTGCACCACGACTCTCACCACAACCTTCTTGGGAATCCGACTGGGAACCGGAGTCACCCCCCAAAACTCCACCACCACCACAACGGGCACCTTCTTTTCAGACCTTTAAAAAACCACCCTCGAACAGGACACCCCACATCTCCAGAGCCGTGACACGTAGCAAGTCAACGCGACGAACACGACGCCGGACACAACCGCCCAAGGCCTGGAACACCTACTAAAACCAACAGCAGCAGCAGGACAGCTCAGGCGCCATGTTTTACCTCACCCTACCCAGTAACAGTTCGCTGGATGTGTTTCCTGACAACACCGTGGCCAAGTATGTGACTCAATTACCACAACCGTTACATTTACCCGGCCGATGGGAATGTGGCCTCGTGGATATTCAGTACCCTTACTCGTGGTACAACGTGCGAGCCAATGAAGTGTGGTACGAGGTGACCTACGAAGGCAAAAACACCCGACTCACCCTGCCCGAAGGCCAATACGATACCCCCAAAGAGTTCATGGGTGGGCTGTCAAGACTGTTGCATTATAAGGCTCTACGGGAGGTCACGAATAGTTCAAAACCCATCAAATCCTATCCCTTCAAGAATCACGTGGACTTCGATTACAATGCACACAACGACAAGGCAGAGCTTATCGTCTCCGGCAAGGCGAGTGTCGTACTGAGTCCTATCCTACAGCAAATGCTGGGTTTCGATCTAAAGACGTTCGCTGGTCCCACCGAACACCATGGCGAGATACCGATGGATATGAAGTCGGGTATGTACGGACTCTACGTCTACTCGGACGTGGTGGACAACCACATCGTGGGCGATATCAACACACCTCTGTTACGGGTAGTCCCCATTAAAAGACGTATGGAGGTCAAGTCACCCACAGTTTCACCCACATGCTCTACTTGCCCGTACGACAAACTGACATCAACACGATCACGGTGGATATAAGAGATGACACGGGGCGACCGGTGGCATTCGAACGCGGGAAAGTGGTGCTGACACTTCATTTTCGACAAGCACGTGCTCCCCACTTTGCATAATGAAAGTACCTTACGAGTGCAATGCACGCAGCTATATGGACTATTATGCCCAACAGGCGGAGGGTGGCTTTCCGGTCTTTAGCGGTGCACGCATGCAACGAAGACATGGACTGGGGAACATACTCGGGAGCATCGTCAAAACGTTCCTGCCCTTGGTGACGCGTGGGGTGAAAGCAATGGGTAAACAAGCCGTACGCAGTGGACTGCAAGTGGCCGGTGATGTCTTGGGGGGTACGGCACCCAAAGAAGCCTTGAAACGGCGGGCTAAAGAAGCGGGAGGCGTCTTGGTAGCCAAAGCACAACGCACCGTAGGAAATAAAAGAGCTGCCCCACCGAAACCACGCACCAGTTGACGACCGAACCAGCGACGACGCACATCGAAGAAGACAAAGGATATCTTTTCTTAAAACATGTCCTTGATCCACGCCGAGTCCTGCCCCTCCACCAACAGTGAATTTGATTTGTGGACCGTGCCGCCCACACAGACCAGTGCCGAACAAGGATTATGGGTGGAGCATCTCCCGCTCCCCAGCATCAACGAAACAGGGCCCATCGAGTTCACCATCAGTAATGCGGATACGGCCTATGTGGATTTAGCCCATACATACTTGTATGTGAAAGCCAAGGTGGTCAGTGGGGATGGCACCAGAATCGTCCAAGCTGCAACGGTGGGCCCGACGAATCCCTGGCTGCACTCGATGTTTCAACAGGTGGATATTTTTCTCAGCGACAAACTCATCAGTGACTCCACCAACACGTACCCGTACCGAGCCTACATCGAAACACTGTTGTCGTATGGCCGAGAGGCTAAAAAGTCTCAGCTGACAGCCGGTTTATTCTACCAGGACACACCCGAGCACATGGACACGGTGGACAATGTGGGATATAACAAACGGAAGGTTTTCACTGCGAACAGTGCCTCGGTGGATATGATGGGTCGACTGCACACAGACATGTTCATGCAAGACCGGTACCTCTTGAACAAGATCCCCATCAAAATCCGACTGATACGGGCGCCTCCCACCTTCGCCTTGATGGCCACTAACGTAGAGGGGCATGCAGCGGACTATAAGATTGTCATCCAAGAGGCAGTGCTGTATGTCCGAAAAGTGAAACCTAATCCAGCCGTTCAATTGGGACACATGAAAGCCTTGGAAACAAAACCAGCCCAGTACCCTATCCGACGTGTACAAACCAAAGTGTTCTCTGTGCCTGCTGGAAATATGGGCGCCAACAAAGAAAACCTGTTCCTGGGGAACTACCCAAGCGATTGATCCTGGCCTGTGTGGAAAATACCAGTTTCAGCGGAGCCTACCCAGAGAATCCGTTTGACTTTCAACATTTCGGCATCAATTTTGTGGCCCTGCATGTGGATGGACAACAGGTGCCAGCCACGGCCTTAACACCGAACTTCGGGCGCAGGAATTTCATTCGAGCCTATCAGAGCCTGTTTACAGCCACCGGTCAAATCAACCAGGACGAAGGGAATTTCATCAGTCGGGAGCACTACGCGAACGGATACACGTTGTTCTGTTTCGATCTGACCCCGACCTTAGAGAACGACCATCAGCTGGCCCTGACCAAGCACGGCAATTTACGGTTGGAAATCCACTTTGCACGAGCCCTGGCGACCACCGTCAATGTGATCTGCTACGCCGAGTTTGACAACATCATTCAAGTGGACAAGGCGCGCAACGTCCTGTGTGACTTCTCCACCTAACATGGATACAGACCAGATAACCTCCGTGCTGCAGAATGACCCAGAGACACGTATGGTCTTTCAAGGGGTGTTCGCCCGAGATGTGTTTCCATTAGACCGTATGTATCCTGCTGCTTACGTTCTCAACACGGACCCGATGGATCGGCCCGGTGAACACTGGGTGGCCGTATACTTGACAGAACAGCAGGGCGAATACTTTGACCCGTACGGCCTGCCACCCCTCCATCCCGATTTAACAGACTTCATGGATCAAGGCACAGAGACGTGGTGTTGGAACAGTCAAACGTTGCAAAGCCTGACCAGTGGCGTGTGCGGACAATATTGCTTGTTTTACCTGTACCATCGATGCCGGGAAGACCCTTATCTACC
>JAVTVY010044061.1:0-20776 GCA_036873755.1 Hanleya hanleyi | reverse complement strand
CAGAACATCGTACAGGACAGAAAGATACAGCACACCGAGCACCCAAGAAATAAACAGCACCCAGATCACACCAGGAAGAAGCACAGACCACAGATTACACAGGGAAGAAATGCGTATTTATCACGCATGAAGGTATGGAGCAGGTGGGCCAGCTTTTATCGATGTAAAAGTAGTAACAGAATACAGGTTCCAGAGGACACGTGTATTTATCACACGTTACAGAAGACGGGCTTCCTTTCACCGATGTAAACGTGGTAACAAGGTTTACAGACAGTAAAGAGAAGACGACAGCACAGAACAGGCAGATTTCTGAAACGTCGATTAGACGTGAAATCTGCAGGGTCACTAATTACAGACTTACAGCCTGTACAGTCCAGCCAAGGCACAGCACAGACAGATTTCTGAAACGTCGATTAGACGTGAAATCTGAACGTACCGTACGATGTTTCATCGGTACCAAATGAAAGAGTAATAGCACATTATATACCCATGTAATTGTCCTGACGGTCTCTGGAGAGAGCGTCACCGCCGTGACGTTCCAACGACTGGGGGTCGTCTCTGGAGAGGGCGTTACCGCCGTAACGTTCCAACGGGCCGTGACGTTTCAGCGACTTGGTGCTATATCTGGAGAGAGCGTCACTGCCGTGACGTTCCAACGCCTGAGGGTATCTGTATAATTGGAGAGAACGTTACCGCCGTAACGTTCCCACGGGCCTTGAGTTTCAACGCCTGGGCGACGTTTCTGGAGAGAGCGTTATCTCCTTAACGTTCCAACGACGGGGTGCCATTCCTGGAGAGAGCGTTATATCCATAACGTTCCAACGACGGAAGAGAAGGGCCAGCAGCCAGGCCGCCCTTATCCCCAGAAGAGAAGGGCCAGCAACCAGGCCGCCCTTATCGCGCATTAAAGCACTATATTATTAACTATAAAGTTATATGCATACACTCGCATATATATATTATTACCATATAACATCAAGCTTAAACTGCACACATTCTCCTCTATTATCCACATATACACTAGGGTTACGTTGACTGTATATGCACACACTCTCTCAGGGGCAGGTATCCGTGAACCTGAGGTGCACACGCCAAGTGTATGTATCCGTGAACCTGAGGTGCACACACCAAGTGTATGTATCCGTGAACCATATATGCACACATTCGCTCACATCACGTGTATATATACATCAAGTTTATTTGCGTACACTCTCTTAGTGTCTGTACATACGTGTAAATATCTTAACGTTACATCTCCTTAGACATTCTGTCTAAGCCACGCGGTTCTACGCTATTATTTGTAACCGCGTACACTATTTGTGCAGAATATACCATAATAGACCTTTACATGAGCGTCAGTCATCCTTGTAGGGTTGTGATCATCTCTTCGAGCCCCGGATCTCTACTAGTGAAGGGGTTAACGACGGTGACGGCCAGAATGCCAGTGGGCAATCCCGGTTATTGATTCGTTTTCTTCTAAACACTACGACTGGTCCTGCTCGTACACGTTACACGGAGAAAACTGGTGGCAGCGGTGGGATCTGGCCTGATCTACAACAGAAGAGAACAACCGACTACTAGGGATGACCGACATCGACGTGCCGACAACGCCATTAACCATGAGTTTCCAAGCGACACCACTGAGACGTCCGGACATGGCGGTTCTACGAGCTATCCTACAGGGAAGGGAGCGATCGACGATGGGGTCACCTGGTTCAGCGACTTTGGCGACGACAGAAGATGCGAGTCCTGTGGAAGCACCGCTTGACCTGTCCATGCCTGCCATCGTCGAGATCGAGACCCCGTCGACTATCCGAACGCTACTAGAGGGCCTCAAAAGCTTACAGACAGAGATGCGGACGATACGGGCGACCTTCAATCAGACGACGATGGGAGCCCCAGCGCACACGTCCACGCCCAGGGCCGAAGAGGGTACTACCAGAACCCCCATAGACCAGCCTGTACGGGAACAGACGATTTGCGACCGGGTCGCAGAAGGGCACCATTCAGCGGATGATACCAGTGGGAGAGCCCCAGTCACGACCATCCCTGTTTCCCGTAAGACGTTGGTTAAGGCTTCGACCTACGATGGAAGTACGCCCTGGAGAGATCACCTGGTACATTTTGAATATTGCGCAGCCTTAAACCAGTGGACGCTGGAAGAGACGGGACAACACTTGGCCGTATCCCTGCGGGGGCCAGCACAACAGGTTCTCTCTGATCTGAAGATGAAACCAGGGGAAGCAAATTTCATCTGCCTACGGGATGCCTTGGAGAGACGCTTCGCACCCCCTAACCAAACAGAGCTGTATAAGTCCAAGCTGAAGTCCAGGCGACGACTGAGGGGAGAAGATCTACCCGAACTGGGCCAAGCTCTGGTGAGACTCAGCCAGATGGCCTACCCCGACGCCGGTGATGAGGTCCAAGACACCCTGGCCCGTGACCAATTCTTTGAGGCAATTGAAGAAGACTTACGGTTCAAAGTCTGGCAGCGCCGTCCGAAGTCCCTAGACGAGGCTGTGCATGCAGCAGTGGAAGTAGAGGCCTTCCAAGACGCCCAGCGTCGACGTCCCGACCCCACGGCAAGAGCCGCTGCAGGAGAAGCCATCCCGGCTGACGTTCCAGAGGATGATGAGGACGCGCAGGCCCGACTCCGAGCAGAGATTGCTACCCTGATGGAAGAATTTAAGAGGCGCTTCCCAGGACGGGGACGCTCAAGTTCAAGGCGGGGGCAGAGGACGGGAAGACAACCACGCCGGGGATGTTGGAGGTGCGGAGAAGACGGCCATTTTAGGGCGGCGTGCCCTAGACGTTCACCCTCCCCGCCCCCGAGACGACCGCCCGGGCCCGGGAATCCACCAAAGCCCCAGGGACCCAAGCCTGCGCTTCATAATCAGGGAGAAGCAGGGATATACCTACCTGCGTCCATCGGACCGGTGAAAGTGATGTGTTGTGTGGACTCCGGAGCATCTATCTCCTTGATCAGCCGCCGGATATGGGAACAGCTTGACCCAGATGTGAAACCAGTCCTTCGAGACTCCCGGTACCAGTCCATCAAGGTGGCTGACGGTTCCCATATGCCTTTACTCGGAGAGGGAGACTTCAGGATATCGATCCAGGGGACGGTGTGGAAGCACACGCTGGTTGTGGGAGACTTGTCCATCGACGCCATCTTGGGGTACGACTTCCTGTATCGCCACAGCTGTATACTTGACGCAAGAGGCCATCGATTGAAGTTGGGAGGCAAGTACCTGCACTGCGAGGTCGTAGGAAGTTTCGATTGTTATCGGTTGGCCCTGGCCGAGACCATCACCATACCGCCTAGAACCCAGATGCTTGCCCCGGCCAGGGTGAAAGACGCACCGCCGGGGGAGATTGGACTAGTCGAGGGGGAGCTCGCATTTACGGAGAAGACCGGCCTAGTCCTGGCGAGAACACTCTCTCGTGTTGCATCTGATGGTAGTGTGCCTATTCGCATGCTGAACGCCTCCGACGAGTCTACAGTCGTCCATGCGGGTACCTTCTGTGGGAGTATGTCCACCCTAGGTGATGCCCCGGAAGAGCCTACGGAACCGAGGGCGCGGACGACGACCCTGCCGGCATATATGCGGCCGGCGCTGGAGAAGTCCAAGGATGGCCTGAATGCAGCCCAGCTGGGGGAAGTGGAACGAATGCTGAGTCGACACGCTGGTTTGTTCGCTGCCGATGATGATGACCTTGGACGTACCACCAGGGTGCAGCATCAGATAAAGACGGGAAGTGCACCCCCGATCCGTATTCCACCTAGACGACCCCCCCTTCATGCTCGATGGGAGATCGACAAGCAGGTTGACGAGATGTTACGACGAGGTGTGGTCGAGCCCTCCGAGGGACCGTGGTCGGCCCCTGTCGTCCTGGTGAAGAAGAAGGACGGGAAATCTAGATTCTGCGTCGATTACCGGGCCCTGAATGACGTCACGGAGAAAGACGCATATCCTCTGCCGAGGATCGATGACAGCCTTGACGCACTGAACGGAGCACAGTGGTGGTCTACCCTTGATTTGATGTCCGGATACTGGCAGGTTGAATTGGCGCCGGAAGATCGATGCAAGTCCGCGTTTTCCACCCGGAAAGGCCTGTACCAGTTCCGCGTTATGCCATTTGGGCTGTGCAACGCCCCAGGAACCTTTGAACGCCTGATGGAAGCAGTATTGGCCGGTCTGCACTACGAGACGTGCCTCATTTACCTCGACGATATCATCGTGTTCGGGAAGACGTTTACCGAGATGCTGGCCAACTTGGAGGTGGTGTTCCAGAGACTACAACTTCACGGGCTTAAGTTGAAACCCTCCAAGTGTGTCATTGGCGCCCGGAAAGTCACCTACCTGGGACACGTCGTGTCCGGCGCCGGTATCGAGACGGAACCGGAGAAGGTCCAGGCTGTGAGAGACTGGCCCACCCCAGTCTCCCAGACCGAGGTACGGAGTTTCCTCGGATTGTGTAGCTATTATCGGAGGTTCGTCAAAGACTTTGCGACCGTGGCAGCGCCCCTGCATCAACTTACCCAGAAGGAGAAGAGCTTTGTGTGGACCGACGATTGTCAGATCGCATTTGAGACCCTGAAGGAGAAGATGATAGCGGCGCCCATCCTGGCCATGCCTGACATGTCCAAACCGTTTATCCTGGACACGGATGCCAGCGGCTGGGGCATCGGAGCCGTTCTGTCCCAAGAGATCGACGGACAGGAGAGGGTGGTGGCCTATGGCAGCAGGGTACTCACCAAGGCTGAGAAGGCATACTGCGTGACCAGGCGCGAACTCCTGGCGGTGGTCCACTTCATTAAGTCGTGGCGGCACTACCTCTACGGGAAGAAGTTCCTACTGCGCACCGACCACGGATCCTTGAGGTGGCTCATGAGATTCAAAGAGCCGGAGGGGCAACTCGCAAGGTGGATCCAAGCTCTGTCGACCTATCAATTTGACATCGTCCACCGACCAGGCCGTAAGCATCAGAATGCTGACGCGATGAGCAGACGTCCGTGCAAGCAGTGTGGTCGTTCCTCCGAGACCGAAGACGGGGAGACGGCGGCGGCCCGGGCTGTGACCATATCTCCACCCAACGAGGACTTTGCAGCGGCCCAAGCTGCAGACCCCGAGCTACTTCCGGTGATTGAATGGGTGAAGGCTGGTACCAGACCTCGATGGGACCTAGTCTGTCAACACAGCGGGGTAACGAAAGCGCTGTGGGGAGCCTACGACGCCTTAGCCCTGGAAGGAGACCTCCTGGTGCGACGTTGGTATGACTTGCGAGGCCGGGAGAAGGCCAAGTTACTGGTGGTCCCGAGGGCCCTGCAGAAGAGGATACTTAAGGAATGTCATGACAGCCCGACTGGAGGACACCTGGGGGTGTTCAAGACGTTAAGGAAGGTGCGACAAGCATACGCCTGGGTTGGCCTGCAGCGTGACGTTCGACAGTGGTGCCGGAGCTGCGACACGTGCAGTCGGAGGAAGCAGGCCGGGAAGAAACCCCGAGGACAGCACCGCGGGATGATGACGGGATGCCCCGGAGAACGTATCGCCGTGGACTTGATGGGTCCCCTCTCCCTGACGACGAGAGGAAATCTACATATTGTAGTTATCTGCGACTATTTCACGAAGTGGGTGGAGGCTGTGGCCCTTCCGGACCAAGAAGCGGAGACGGTGGCCCAGGCCGTGATTGACTTGTATGTCAGCCGGTTCGGTGTCCCCTCCCTGATTCACTCGGACCAGGGTCGGAACTTTGAGAGCAAAGTGTTCGAGGGGATGTGCCGGATCCTCGGCATGAAGAAGACGCGGACGACGGCGTACCATCCGCAGTCAAACGGCCAAGTTGAGAGGTTCAACAGGACTCTGGGTCAGATGCTTCATGCTAGTGCTGCCCGCCACCCCGACGATTGGGACGTGTATATTCCACTAACACTGATGGCGTACCGTGCGGCCGCACACGAGACTACGGGATATACGCCGAATATGATGACGTTTGGCCGCGAGGTGACTCTACCAGCTCACCTGACCGTTGGGGCTCCCCCGAGTGAGAGGACGGAGCCCGTGCCGTGGGTCGGGGACCTTCGTGACCACCTAGTGGACGTCCATGAGGATGCGAGAGAAAATAGTGGGAAGGCCCTGAGACGGCAGAAGCGCCTGTATAACCTGAAGGCCAAGGCGCAAAGATTCAGCCCCGGAGACCAGGTATATCTGCATACCGTAGTGACCCGGCCAGGACAGATACGGAAGCTTCGAGACCGGTGGCTGGGACCGTTTGTGGTGGAGGCGGCATTGTCGGACGTTACCTACCGGATCCGGAGTGACGACGGGAGGCGACAGGTCGTCCATGTTGACCGGGTCAAACCATGTTATCCGCGGCTGGACGTGGAGGGTGACGATACACCGTCGGAGAGCGACAGTGACGATGGCGGCGACCCGCAGGGGCCGGAAACGGCTCGCGCAGAGCCTTACGCTGTGACCCACCCGGTAGCCGTGCAGCCACCCATAGGCCAGCCCCAGACGAGCCGGAGTGGACGCGTCATCCGGCCGCCGGCCTGGCAGGCCGAATTTGAGTTGGAACCGCGGGGAACGCCGGACAGCGAGTTGGAGGACGAGCCCGAGGAAGTGGCCGAGGGTGAGGCAGCCCCCACACACGCGACGACGACCCGCGGTCGGCGAGTGGTGCAGCCTCGCAGGTTGCAAGACTACGTGCTGACGTCCCAGCCCGTGTACCGTAAGAGGGGGGAAGCCCGACCCCTCCAACTGAGCAGGCAGCCCAGTGGACCTAATGTCGTGGGGCGGCTCTGCTAGCCGCCCAGGTAATTCTGTGAAGGAAATCTGTGGACCTAATGTCGTGGTGGCCCGGCCAGACCGCCGGAGGGCGGCCACCTAGTGATTTCGCCGGCCCTGATGGCCCGTGATTGGCGAACAGTTTTGTTTTAGTTGATTCGAACTGTACAACTGGAACTGTAACGGCACCCTGGACGGAGAGACCCGTACGGCCATGACGGGGACGTCATGATTTAGAAAGGCGGGGGCAGTGTAACGGTTACCCGTTTGTGTAGAGAACAGTTTGAATCAGGACCGTGTACTGCGCTGGAATGTGGAGAGGACGACCTTGACCCGTGTCGTCAACATCGAGCAGGACAGATTTCGGAAATGCATTCCCCTGTATTTCTCGTTTACCAGACCGAGTTGGAAGCTGATATTTCACGATTACGTCGGTTATGAATTATGGTTTGTTCTTCCATAGCCAGATTTCTTCAGCGAGGTCTATATAAACGGTTCGGGAAAGTGTGGTTTAAGTGACAGTAAAGAGGGCGCTGATGTCGTCGACTGTGATTGGCCATGAGTCACGAAGTAGCGGGAGCCCTATATAAGCTTGAGCTGACGTAGAGATCGAGGAGAGACTAGAAAGCAAGTGCTGGAGGAACACACGCCAGGTCAGCCTGTAACTTCTTGATTTTGGCATAATTACGGTTGAGCCGTAATGCAGTTGTTTTTGGCCTGGGAATCTAAAAGCTTGTAAATCCTGTAGTTAGTGTAACCTGTAACAAACACGCCAGAATTTGCCGGCTCGCATCTTCAGGTGGAAACGTGTTTTGTGGTTATACTGTAGTTTAGGGAACACGACATTGTGTTTGTGTTGTATGTATGTAGTTTTGGGACCATGGGTAATACTGTAATGAGACATGTGTTTGCCTGTAGCACATTTAGGCAGCTTGCATGATCTAACTTCAGTATAGAATAGGACTTTTAGATCTATGTACCAGTAGGTTGATGATTTCGACATTATTGCTGGGCTATCTCGCTGCGCTGGGACTGGCCACAATATTTGTGTCGATTTGTTGACCGTGAAGCGGTATATATGCTAAGTCAGGAATTCCCTCACCCCGAGAAATATACAACTGCACTAAACACAGGGAGAAATAAGCCAAACTTCCACTGCCATGATACAACGACGCAAACGGCTGTGCAACGCTATACGGGCGAAAACGAGCACCGTGATTACGGCCGGGCGAAGCAAATCAAGTACAGGCGGGCGTGCTGCTTTCATCAAGAAACGTCGGTAAACCGTGTATTCCGGGGGCCCAGCAAACAGGGTCGAGTAGTCGGCTACACGAACGGCGTCCAGCAGGGAAAGAGAGAAGTACAGAACATCGTACAGGACAGAAAGATACAGCACACCGAGCACCCAAGAAATAAACAGCACCCAGATCACACCAGGAAGAAGCACAGACCACAGATTACACAGGGAAGAAATGCGTATTTATCACGCATGAAGGTATGGAGCAGGTGGGCCAGCTTTTATCGATGTAAAAGTAGTAACAGAATACAGGTTCCAGAGGACACGTGTATTTATCACACGTTACAGAAGACGGGCTTCCTTTCACCGATGTAAAAGTGGTAACAAGGTTTACAGACAGTAAAGAGAAGACAAAGCACAGAACAGGCAGATTTCTGAAACGTCGATTAGACGTGAAATCTGCAGGGTCACTAATTACAGACTTACAGCCTGTACAGTCCAGCCAAGGCACAGCACAGACAGATTTCTGAAACGTCGATTAGACGTGAAATCTGAACGTACCGTACGATGTTTCATCGGTACCAAATGAAAGAGTAATAGCACATTATATACCCATGTAATTGTCCTGACGGTCTCTGGAGAGAGCGTCACCGCCGTGACGTTCCAACGACTGGGGGTCGTCTCTGGAGAGGGCGTTACCGCCGTAACGTTCCAACGGGCCGTGACGTTTCAGCGACTTGGTGCTATATCTGGAGAGAGCGTCACTGCCGTGACGTTCCAACGCCTGAGGGTATCTGTATAATTGGAGAGAACGTTACCGCCGTAACGTTCCCACGGGCCTTGAGTTTCAACGCCTGGGCGACGTTTCTGGAGAGAGCGTTATCTCCTTAACGTTCCAACGACGGGGTGCCATTCCTGGAGAGAGCGTTATATCCATAACGTTCCAACGACGGAAGAGAAGGGCCAGCAGCCAGGCCGCCCTTATCCCCAGAAGAGAAGGGCCAGCAACCAGGCCGCCCTTATCGCGCATTAAAGCACTATATTATTAACTATAAAGTTATATGCATACACTCGCATATATATATTATTACCATATAACATCAAGCTTAAACTGCACACATTCTCCTCTATTATCCACATATACACTAGGGTTACGTTGACTGTATATGCACACACTCTCTCAGGGGCAGGTATCCGTGAACCTGAGGTGCACACGCCAAGTGTATGTATCCGTGAACCTGAGGTGCACACACCAAGTGTATGTATCCGTGAACCATATATGCACACATTCGCTCACATCACGTGTATATATACATCAAGTTTATTTGCGTACACTCTCTTAGTGTCTGTACATACGTGTAAATATCTTAACGTTACATCTCCTTAGACATTCTGTCTAAGCCACGCGGTTCTACGCTATTATTTGTAACCGCGTACACTATTTGTGCAGAATATACCATAATAGACCTTTACATGAGCGTCAGTCATCCTTGTAGGGTTGTGATCATCTCTTCGAGCCCCGGATCTCTACTAGTGAAGGGGTTAACGACGGTGACGGCCAGAATGCCAGTGGGCAATCCCGGTTATTGATTCGTTTTCTTCTAAACACTACGACTGGTCCTGCTCGTACACGTTACATATGTTTCCGAAGTGGTATGAAAACCTGTAATTTATCAGATTTCTCGAGTCTGTTCTCCGCCTGATGAAGGTCGAACAGAATACCGCAAAGTACCGGATATCGCTCCGCGATAATGGAGACACACGATTCGCAAGCCATCTTATGGATGACGAGGTGTACGCAAATGCGCTTATCACGGCAACCATCGTCCGGGCATCCGCCACATCTTCTCTCAGTGGGTGAGAATCTTTCGGCCAGTTACCATACACTGTTTCCATCACATGACGGCGCTAAGCTGCACAGATTAGTCTCTCGGTAACAGTACTAAACTACCCGACGTATACGACATCTACTGAGTGACAACCGAGTGGGAAAACACAAGAAATTAGTGAACTATTTCTTCACGATCAACTGTGAAACGAAGCAATATGAGTTGTCTCCCTTGTCAAACGTTCACATGTCGTTAACGGTTATATGAGTATATAAGGAGATCAAGTTGCATACATTGTTAACGTAACTACACCGTTCAAGTGTTTCAGATTTTGAATTGAATGTTGATTTAATATTACGGAAAAAGTTCCTTGGAGCGATGATGTAAGAGGGAGTCGCGCTGTCAAAGTAGGAATAGTGATCTCAATATCAGGAAGGCATGACTTTGTTGAGAATGTGGGTGTGACGTAATTTCGATCACGTGAAGTAGTTTGCCAATCGTGGTTAGTATGACGAATCTGGCTACCTTCGAGCTGATTGAATAACCAGATAAAACGCCCCCTAGCGGCCAAGTACGGAAGCGTATTAGTGCCAGTGTGAAAAAAAAAATTCCGAGATTTATCTCCTAATTAGGACATAATATCTCCTAATTAGGAGAAAATTATCTCCTAATTAGGACTTATTATCTCCTAATTAGGAGAAAATTATCTCCTAATTAGGACTTATTATCTCCTAATTATCATAATTATCTCCTAATTAGGACTTATTATCTCCTAATTAGGAGATAATTATCTCCTAATTAGGTGATAATTATCTCCTAATTAGGACATATTATCTCCTAATTAGGACTTAATATCTCCTAATTAGGAGATAATTATCTCCTAATTAGGTGATAATTATCTCCTAATTAGGACATATTATCTCCTAATTAGGACTTAATATCTCCTAATTAGGAGAAAATTATCTATGGGCTATAGGATACAAGGTGCACCAAAGGTGTGTGTGCGCATGCGTACGATGACGTCACTTCCGAGCTCCGAGAGCTCCAAGCTCAGGCTCCGGAGCTCCGGGAGTGAGGCATGCCCAACGCTCGTCTTAAGGCAGTGATGCCCTAAACGCAGTGACGCTCTAACGCTAGTGGGTGAGTGAGCGAGTGAGTGAGTGAATGCGCGGGCTTCGAGATCCCGACTGCCCCATCCACGAGCTGAATGGCGACCCCACGCACAGGTCCATCATGAAGACCAAGCGTCACTTGGAAGAGTATATGGGGTTACCACCCACCGAGGCTCTGGAAAAAGCAATCAGAATGCGCAACCAGCTGTTTCAGGACATGCTGACTGAACGGTATCCTGGCCTGCCGGCAATGCTTAGGTCACACCGAAAGAAGATTGAAGGAAGGCTTCTGATTGGACAAGAGCCTACTTGAAGTATAAACATACCCAACGCGGCTCACCCAGGATGGGTATGATGTACTGGAGGGGAAAATAAAATGATTGACCTGTCATCCTTGTTGTTTTCTCAACGGTATCATGGTATTATGACGCAAGGGAATCGACCACCAGCGTATTAAAATCTCGTTGACAAGGGACTACTTTCTGTGCGCGGAGGCTTCTCCACGGACATGACCGCATCACCGTCGGACATGACCGTATCACCCCGGAGGAATACATCCTCAGACGTCAATTGTGGTCACGTGACCGGAAGTGGCCTTTGCCGGAACTATAGCGACCTTGACCGTTCCATTGGGGTAAACCATTCTTTGCATAACAACCTATCGCATGCTGATAGAAAAATACGAACGTAGCGTGCAAGATCTATGGCGCTACGTTTCGTAACTTGTGTCTAATACCGCTTAATCCGGGGCTAGGGGCCGTATGAACCCATGCACTTCAAGATCCTCATGGTACTCATATGAACAGTCACAATCAAAGCGTGACTGAGATACATCATTCTTTAGATGACGACTTTACAATGAATATTATGGATTAAGAATACTGATCAGCGATACGGATTTGATATTTTGGAACATCATGATGTCTTCCCGGCATCATTGAAAACTGTTGACCGCTTCTCTCTTGCAGGAAACAAGCCTATGTTTATGTATACTATGATTGTCTTTTGAATTTGGTGCTAATACTGTTATGTGGAAAATGGAATAGGTCTTTGGATTATGGACGCGGATATTCTCTAATGGACGACGGCTGGATTACGAATGACGGACTAGACGCTTGTAATTGCACCCCTCTCAACTAAAAGTGGTTTGGTCAACGGTCAAGTTGAGCCGGGGCTACGGTGCTTTGCATACTACTCACGATATAGCTGATAAATGGGGCAACAACCGATCACAATTATCTCCTAATTAGGAGATAATAAGTCCTAATTAGGAGATAATATGTCCTAATTAGGAGATAATTATCTCCTAATTAGGAGATATTAAGTCCTAATTAGGAGATAATATGTCCTAATTAGGAGATAATTATCACCTAATTAGGAGATAATTATCTCCTAATTAGGAGATAATAAGTCCTAATTAGGAGATAAGTCCTAATTAGGAGATAATTTTCTCCTAATTAGGAGATATTATGTCCTAATTAGGAGATAAATCTCGGGAATTTTTGTTCACACTGGCACTAATACGCTTCCGTAGCCAAGAGGCGCGACATATGCGGTGTGAATCAGTGGGGGAACAAGGAGAGAATGGACGTAAGTGAGACCACCTGTTTATCAGCGTTTGTGGTAGCAAACTTGACATAGAGTATGATTGTCAACCATTTTGATTGGTCATCTACTTTGGAGAAAGAAATAATTATTGCATAAATTTTCTTTTCAGTAGCGTGTATAACAAACTGAATTCTACAAAACACCAGCATCATATTCTGTGATATTGGTAATATATCACGCTTGAAATAACTTTATAATTCTCTCCATATAAAACTTCAATACTGTTGTTTCTTCTACCAAGGCTCCATTATGTACGAGACGTCATAATGTGTTCGACCTAAAAAAAGGTCATTGATGCCGTATGAAGTAATAATATGCGGTCCGTTTTTGTGTCGCTTATATCCCATGACCAGTGAAATTGTCGAGTGATAAACCGCACCCACCTCTTTGACCGTACACGGCATTATTGACCTATGTGCCAGTGGACACGAATACATTATAACGTCTCTCTATGTAATTGAGTCCCGGTACATGAAACAACAGTACTGGATTTTATATAGAGAAATTTTCTAGCGTTTTTTATTGTCAATATGACGGAGTAATGGTAGTCATTTTGTAGATTTCAATTTGTTATACAAGCTGCAAAACAAGAAAATTATGCAGAGTTAACTGTTAATTTTTGACAAGCTCCAAAACCGGCGACTATTTAAAACGGACAGACTTTAGTTAGAAAATGTATTATCGCTGCAGAAACATTGCTAAAGAACGTAATCAGGCCTAGGCAGGCACTTTTGTTGTTTAATCAAGGTCGTCCTGTCGTTGCCCGCACATTTATTCATCAATGAAAGCTTAAAACGCGGCACGTTTACTGGGAAAACATCTTAACATACAATACGGGGTTTGTGGTTCGAGGGGTGGAATTTGGTACATGAAACAAAGCGGCGAGCGGCAATCAGCTTTAAAACCTACTCAAGAAAAGACGTACTGAAAAAGATTTATGTGATGAAAAATCCGCAGTGTGCGTTCATGTTGGGATATCGTTGAAATTACAAGTAGGCTCGTGGTTCCTTCGTTCTGCACCATGAATACGTATAATCTTAAACTTCAACATCCAGGTAGGTCGCGATTGATTGTTTAACTATACCTCTCAAGCCAGTGTTAGAGGCCATGTGCTCGCGTCATTCAAGACGTCCACATGAACAGCTACAATAAAAGCGTGACTGGGATACAAGTTCTCACAGGGATCAGTTTTGATTCTTGTGATTAGTTTTAGAAATATGCAGTTATTATATTTGCGTGGGGTGTCAAATGACTTCTTGTCAGTACTCCGGCATCCTTTCCCACCACCCTTGTTATGCTGCGTTTAATTGAGATAGCAAATGTCTGTGTAACCGACCTTTGCTTTTACAGGCGAAGATTAACATAATTCCGCAGACTGGTATGAACTTAGGGGATCTGTTCAAACCTCCAGGTGTTGAAATCAAGACAGAGTATATCTCCAAAAAGTAAGTACAGCAAGATATCATCTCATTTCTCACTGATGATTACTTATACCAATGTTTTATATCAGTATCAGCCTTGTAATCAGCCTCAAAATCTACGAATTTTTAAAACTGTGCTTTTCAGCAGCGAAGCCTGCTGAAACATCAAGTTTGATATTGTTTGAGAGTGAGGTCGTTATGTGCAACGAATTCAAGAATATCTTGTCAGAGAAATTTGAACTCTTCCCGCTTCGATGTGCTTCGATGTGGATACAAATCATCACAGGGATCACTTTTTGTCCCCCGCCGCAACGCGGCCGGGGACTTTAAAATGGTTCTTGCTTCTATGTGTCCGTGCATGCACGGACATGTCCGTGCAAATACTTCGTAAGCAATAACTTCTAAATGCTTTGTCGGATTCCTCCGAAATTTGGCATTTGCATTCTTTGCGACAAGACGTCTCTTGGTATTACGTTTCAGCAAGATCCGCCTGTAGGTGGCGCCACTGGGGTCTTGCTTCTATGTGTCCGTGCATGCACGGACATGTCCGTGCAAATACTTCGTAAGCAATAACTTCTAAATGCTTTGTCGGATTCCTCCGAAATTTGGCATCTGCATTCTTTGCGACAAGACGTCTCTTGGTATTACGTTTCAGCAAGATCCGCCTGTAGGTGGCGCCACTGGGTCTTGTTCCAATCTTTAGTGCATGTCCGTGCAAATACTTCGTAAGCGATAACTCCTAAATGCTTTGTCGGATTCCTCCGAAATTTGGCATCTGCATTCTTTGCGACAAGACGTCTGTTGGTATTACGTTTCAGCAAGATCCGCCTGTAGGTGGCGCCACTGGGTCTTGTTCCAATCTTTAGTGCATGTCCGTGGATGTTCGTGCAAATGCTTCATAAGCGATAACTCCTAAATGCTTTGTCGGATTCCTTCGAAATTTGGCATCTACATTCTTTGCGACAAGACGTCTGTTGGTATTACGTTTCAGCAAGATCCGCCTGTAGGTGGCGCCACTGGGTCTTGTTCCAATATTTAGTGCATGTCCGTGCAAATACTGCGTAAGCGATAACTCCTAAATGCTTTGTCGGATTCCTCCGAAATTTGGCATCTGCATTCTTTGCGACAAGACGTCGCTGGTATTACGTTTCAGCAAGATCCGCCTGTACGTGGCGCCACTGGGTCTTGTTCCAATCTTTAATGTATGTCCGTTCATGTTTGTTCAAATCCTTCGCGAGCGATAACTTTCGAACAATTTGTCGGATTTCTTCGAAATTTGGTAAATGCATTCCCTGCGACAAAACACCGTTGGTGATGCGTTTCAGCAAAATCCACTCGGAGGTGGCGCCACTAGAGTTCATTCTATTATTCCATGCTGCAAGTGATAACTTTGAAATATCTTACATATGTACCTTTCTGGGTAACATGAGAAACGTTACGGCTCATCGGATTCTTCTCAAATTTGGCATGCATTTACCATGCCAGGAGCTGTTGCTTGGGATTGCCTTTCGCTCACTTGCACTCACAGGTGGCGCCACCTGGTGGCAACATCACAAATTCGTTTCCGGGAAATAACTTGAGAACTGACCATCGGATTCTTCTCAAATTTTGTATGAATGTACCGTGACATAAGATGTCGCTTGATAATGCATTTCACTGACTTGCGCCTAGAGGTGGCGTCACCTGGTGTCAAAATCTAAATTTGGTTTCTGGACAATAACTTGAGGACCCTCATCGGATTCTTCTCAAATTTGGTATGCAGATGTCCCCACGATACCATGTTCCTTGGGATTGTATTTTTCCCGCTTCTGCCTACAGGTGGCGTCTCCTGGTGGAAAAATTTGTTTCCGGGCAATAATTTGGCAACTGCTCTTCAGATTATTTTCAAATTTTGTATTCATATGTGACCCGCCCCAAATAACATGAACACCGGTGGGCATCTAGTACCGGCAATAACTTGAGGACCCCTCTTCAGAGTCTCAAAGTTCATATGCCGATACCATGACATGAGATGTCATTTGGGATTGTGTTTTGTCTGCTTGCACCTACAGGTGGTGACTCCTTGTGGCAAAGTCTAAATTTGGTTTCTGGGCAATAGATTGAGGATGCCTTCATATTCTTGTCAAATTTAGGTTGCAGATAATATGCCATGAATTGTCTCTTGGGGTTGCATTTTGGTTACATAATTTTCATGCTACATGGTAAAGAAAATATATTACAGTAGCAATCAACATTCAGTCAGCCATTCGGAGTTGATCTCAAAACCTGGGAAGGTGGAAAGACCCCTCTGCTTCTTACGCCTGTGAAGTAGCTGTTGCCATCCTCATGAATATCTTCTGAAACCGACAGCGCTTATAAATATTGCTGCCATTTTGGCGGGGGACCTAGCATCCTCTGGCTGCTTGTGGTTCTTGTAAAGTTTTAGAAATATGCCCTCAGTATATTTGTTTGTGGGGTCGCATCGTTTTCCACCACCCTTTTAATGTTGCGTTTAGTTATTGCGGATGAAATAATATAACTTCAATCCAGTGTTCAAGTTAAATCAATTAAACCAGTTCGAATTTGACGAGACATTACACCTCGAATACCTCAGGTCGGAGCCGGACGGTCAATCGGTGGACGCCTTTGCCTATGTCAGCGGAGTTGGGAACGCACTGTTGAATAGCTGCTATGGACCATCACTGAGCGCTGATGACCCATGTCACGCCTCAAAACGACGTCTTCCCAAATGTCAGGTAGGTAATAAAATCAGTTTTCCTCTTTCCGAAGCGCCCATTTCGGGCTAATGTAAGGCGCATCGGGCTAAATTCTCGCCGACTACAAATGACAAAGCCATCTTCACGAAGCTATTTTGATTCATAGCTTTGTCAGACGGACTATGCCTGGAGAGGATGCAACGAGAGATGTCTGGTGAATTCGGATGATATGATTTAAGTTTAAATTGCAAATGGTTTTGCATATAGTTTCCTCTAAGTCAGTCAAAAAAAATCTTCATTGCTGACTGTTTCCAAATCGTTACTATAATATTTCTTTCAGAACATGATAGATGCAGCTAACTTCATTGGTGTGGGGTTTGATGGACGGGGTGATTACAGTTCCAGCTCCCGTAAGAAGAGTGTTATCCAGAGAGTCTGCCTCCGCGGGGGAAGGTGATTAATCTATCCTAGTCTATTTCTATCCCTCATCAATTAATTCGCTTTAAGACTGGATCAAAGTGAGTTGGTAATAAAGTCGAATAGGACAGTCCCGGGATAGAACTCTTTAGTCATGAAAGGCGCGAAACGAAGACAATGCCCACGTGACGTCGTGCCAAGGGTAGGCACCGGGCAATGCTTTAACATTGGCTATACCGCAATGTGGCTTTTCAAAATACGGAAAGTACAAACAACTCTGTTATTGTCTCGGAGTTAAATAGGCAGATGCAAACAAAAGGCATCGTCTGTAAAACTCTGGGAATAAAATAATACAGCATTGGCAGGGTTACAAAATGGCGTCGTTTGGCGCTTTTTGCAATTAGAGAGATCCATCTCGGGATTGTCCTATTATAAATGCTCACCATGGTATGATACACTAATAGCGTATAGGTATCCCAGTGGGTACAAATTGTGCTCTACGTTTGGCAGAGCTATATCTGTTTTAGTATAAAAACGCCTACACGAGGAAATTGCCAAAAAGATAACCATTCCAAAGATCGTTCGTTCTCATTCACCAAACGCTATATAGACGATCTCTATATTAGCGACGCTGTGGAGGATATATACCCAGCTTTACTGGATTTGAAGGAAACTTCTGATAGCCGAGATGGAACATCATATCTGGACATATACCTTTACAACAATGATCAGGGCTTTCTCTCATGTCGACTCTACGACAGCTTGACTGGGGTACATACTTTAGGAAATGCCTTGGAAACTAATTTGAGTAAAGAATAATAGTCAGTGATACAGATTATTTGTAAAGAACATCATGGCGTCTCTCGGACATCATTGAGAACTGTTGAACGCTGCTATCGTGTAGGAAGCCATCCTATTTGTATTTATTATTTTTATTTTTCACATTTTGGAATTGATGTCATTCTGTCATACGACAAAGGTCTTTCGATTATTGAAGCGGAAATTCATTTATGGACGACGGGCTGAAGACTTTCGTCTTAAAATATAGCGGGAGTGCTGTAGATCACACTCTTAAAAGTCTAAAAATGATTTTAGGGTTGTGATATCGCACTCATCCAGGTTATAACATATAATAGATAGAATTTCATATGGCGAAAGCTGTTTTTCACATTCCTGAATTAATGTTTAGGAGTGTGATGGTTTTGGAGTGTGATCATACTCCTCAAAAACGAAAGACTGTGGCTGAATATTGAATGACAATAAACAACTTGTCACTATTGATATCCTACCCACTTTCAATGTTTGTATTCTCCCATTTAGTTGTTGGAGTTGTCTCCACAGGTTATGGTTTGGGAGTTGTCTCCCATGATTTCTAGTCATCATCATGTTCTTTGGGAGTTGTCTCCCCTTGGTCCATGCCACCAGTGCAGAGATCGCAATAAAGTTGAATTGAATTGAATTGAATGTCGGATATGACGCCTATTATTTCTCAATGGTCACTTTTCCTCACAGAACTTTAACATACAATTAATAAGCTTTGTGTATTCACACCAAGTGTCGTCTGTTCCTTCCAGTTACGATGGCCAGTCGGTGCCTGACAGTATGACGGTTCACGGCGTGTACGATACAAACGTCCGTAGCATGGCCTTCAGCTCCGTCACTCAGTACCAGAGTTTCTTGGAACGGAAGGCGGCCGTGGCCCAATCTAGTTACATGTTTTCTGAGGCCGTGGTCAAGGCTTATGGCAGATGGTCAGTTGGTTTCCTCGGACTCGGTGGAGCAGGCGGTGGTTTCAGCACAAATTCACAAACATCTGGATCGGTTTCCAGTTCGGGCTCTAGTTCGAGTCACAGTATATCCCAACAGGACAGCTTCAAACAGGTGTATATGTCTATGCTGGACGTGGACGTCATCAGGTATTATTATATTTTTCATTAAGGCGTATCGCACACCGATTGGCTAATGAATGACAGTTGATGTTCCCAATGGAACAAGCACCAATCAGAATATCAAGATCAGGATCAGAAACTGACCTCACCTTTGCATTTCTCGATCACAGCATAGTGTAAATTTCCCTGTGCAGAATACAGCCATCTTCATTTTGTCAAGCCCATTTCTACGTTTCCACTTCGATATTCCCTTGATATATCTGCCCCTCTTCAATGGTCAAAGAATTTATAAGTAGACACGAGACATTACTGACCTCGAAACCATTTGAAATTCGAAATATGTCATAGAATAGCGTTATTGATTGGCTGACCTATATATTGGGCCAACACAACCAGCATATTAGGAGGAATGACGCCGCTACTCGAGGATCATGTCACTCTACACACAATCGGCGTTTAGATTCTGATTGGTTCTTCTCTCGTTCGTAGGTGAAATTCACACCTCGGATTTTGAACACTGAAGGTGGTCAGATAATTCAAGGCATGTTCGGAATGGGAACGTAGAAATTGGCTTGATCAGATGAAGACGAATACAGCTAAATAATTGTACTCGATAACATTATTAGAGTAACTAGCAACCGCCACCGAACACTATACGTGCGTTACGAGATATACACATAAGCTCTGACGCAGTTGAATCTCGTCCAGCATAAACTATTTTGCACTCGATTTCTCACAAAAACAACAAATTCCGCGGGTTTGCATCCTTGCGAAATAAAATACCGAATAATATTTTGCTTGAGGGATTATGAATTAGCACGAAGTTAATGAAAAAATTGACTTGTCTTAAGGGGGATATGTTCATCCTCGGGGCGACAAAACTGCATGTTCCCCTCAAAACAAGTCAATATTTTCATGATATTGCAATTTTGTTTCTCTGTCTGCGACGTATATTCAATGACCACATTCGATGACACTTTGTTGATCGACCTAGTCATCACATTTAAAAGGTGATGAGTTGGAGCCATTACCTCTAAATGGTGACGGCCATCACCTTTTTAGGGTGATGAATTTGCCTCATCACCCTTAAAATGTGACCCCCTAAATTTACAATCATTGCTCATCACACTTCAGAGGTGATGACCGTCATTTTAAAAGGTGATCATAAAAAGGTGAGGAATCTAAATCATCACCCTTTCGGGATGATAGTTATCACCTAGTTACTGGCTGTGTGTAATGGAAGAATGTATTGAACCTGGAAACCCCATATAGAATTTAGATGACGACGAGTGATAGAAATTGGCAAATATTGACATTTACTACATTACAGAATAAAATGTCATAAAAGTTGATAAAAAAAAGAAATTCATTACAATACTGGTTCATTTTATTGAAGAGAGAGAGAGAAGAGAGAGAGAGAACTAAGGTTTAACGTCGGGTTCAGCACTATTTCAGCTGTATAGGGACGAATGTAGAAGTGCTAGATACATGTACATTGCGAGGATAGTCCATCTCTTGTTTGCATTTAGCAGCTTATACAATGGACAATGGACGTAGATAGCATACCTTCATATATCCCTTGTCTAAGTATTTACTTGTTCATTTATCCACAGGTACGAAGTTTTTCTAGATGATGTCGGCTTTAATGATCTGAATATGGATTTTCTGCATGATTTCGTGTCCCTGCCTGTTTCATACTTCAACCGGGGTGCATCAAAGCAATTGCGTAAGTTTTAGTTATACCTTCCAACTGATTCTTTCAGACATGGATTTGTG
>JAVTVY010044060.1:0-22067 GCA_036873755.1 Hanleya hanleyi | reverse complement strand
AATGAGTTGAGGAAAACTCATATTAAGCCTTACTATTGGAGAAAATCAAGTGTATTTAAGTTTGTAGAACTAATGATGGTCAAAACAAAAGGGGTGATATGCAAACTGGCCAAGTTTATATATACAGCTAATTGTTTACGTGATGAACAGATCAACATCCTCGCTTCATAATAGATGAATGTTTATGCTGATGTTGGATTATTGTTATATATGTGATTCCCACTCCACGTTGTTTTGTACACGAGAAGCATGTAGTGCTTAAGTGAATAAACATATGTATTAACATTAAATATTTGAACTTACCTGTTTGTAGAAATATTCCATGAGCGTTTCTAAATAAATCTTCACTGATGTTTGAATTGGTCATTTAAAAACTTCTTGTTGCTTTCATTATTAACTAGTTCAGGATGAATTTGATTAATTTCCGGATAACTTCCGGTGGTGTCAGAACTGATTAATATTAGGTGATTGAATTTAATAATTAAATCGCCATCCTGACCGATCAGCCGTGTATTACAGAATCGCAGTACAGGTTGGCCGTTACAATATATCCGGTAACATTATTGCTATAAGATTGTACTTCTCTGGGATAAATAAATATATCACAGATTTCATTGTTAAAATGTCTAATGCTTTGAAGGTTCACATATATAAAAATATAAAATATAATAATATCAAGGGTGGATGGTCATAATTATTGTGAATAAATAAGATCGTGATCTTTGAAATATTAACATGTACACAGATTGCGACTCTGTAATCGCAGTCCTCACCCTCAACATTTGCAACAAGCCTCACCCCAGCTAATTACTGATTGGTTATATTGTACATGAATACATGCGGATAATACATATGACAATCGGATTAATGCTAAGAATGTCTATATACCCTGAGCAGATTCGACGAGTCCGACGAACTGGTGGATATACAAAACGAAGTAAAAGTTCAAAGCTGCTTGTTATCATTGGAAAGTAAGGGTTTTTCTTATATTTTATTTTTCATACTGTATCGATATTTTAAAGTAACTTTATAGAAAGACTGTACATAATTTTATGAGGTGTAGATTAGATAATTGAAGAGCTTGGACGATCATTTGGAGTTTCGGTCGAACAGGAGTCAACCACTTCGGCAAGGTATTCGACTCCTGCGTAACAAGAAATGAAATCGAGCAGACGTCCCATAGAGTAAATATCAGAAGATGGGGACGTGAAATGGTGATACCGAGTCACTTCCGGTGGGAGGCAAATCTGTTCTAGCAACTCGGGAAGGACATGAAACTCCAGGCCTTCTTTAAACGAGGCGTTGCCGAAGTCGATGAATCGGATCTTCGGCAACACCTCTCTCTCACCGAGAACCACGAGAGTGTTCCCGGCATGGATATCATTCACTAGGACACCGCTCTCGTGGATCGAGCGGAGTCCGTCGGCAAGGCACAGGCAGATGGTTCGCCACTGCGCCTTGCTGAACACTTCGGGACCGCCAGCGAGGATCTGAGCGAGGGTCTGGCTGCGACCAATGAATTCTCCACGAGGCTGTATGCCCCAGTAGGCTCGTTCCAGAGGAATCCATAGAACTGAGGAGTGACCCCGGTGACCTGTAGATGTTGCAGAATTCGAGCCTCCATGTATAAGTTATGTATATGAAGATCAAGGTCGTCACCAAGGTCATCTCTCGGCTCCTTAATTGCCACATCAACAGGCCCTTGCTCAGACAGATATTGCCCAAGATAGACAGTCCCGAAGGACACGCTTCCCACCGCGATCTTTTCTCCCTCTCCGTCGATTGCGAACTTCACGTCATCTGCAGACAAGCGCTCTAAATAGGCTGACAACCTGGTCTGGTCAAACTGGCTGGACCAAAATGTGGTACACTCTGCAGCTTCAGTCCCCTTGCTATCTGGAGGAATGATTTGACGGCTGGGTAGAGGGGTTGAGGCGTGGAGCGGTTTGTAAAACGGAAGCAGCTCCTCCTTGTATTCGTACTTGGCTTCAACTTTTGAGTCTTCGGTATTATTTTGTTCCGGTACCTGAAATTAAATACAAATTGGTGTAAATTGGGTAGCTCATAATAACCATGAAGATTACCAATACGTCGAGTTCGTAATATGAGTCGTACAGCATGACTGTTCCTCAAAATGTTCATAACATCAGTTTTTATTTATACAAAATATAGTTTCAAAGTGAAAAAACAAGTGGAAAGTTACTTGAAAGAGATAGGTTTCATATCCATTGATGCTGGTAAAACGAAATGGCGTCTTCAAATACCCACCAGTGCCAATCATTGACTGTAATAGTGACGAGTATTCATTCATTAGTTGATATTCCGAGTCTTTTTCAGAGTGATTGTATCTAAGTTACGCCGACACTGTTAGGTCTTCTTGAAAAAGACTACACAGCCAGTAGAACCATTAAGTGAATTGTGTAGCTGCCTATCTCATGATGTCAAGATGATATATTTGTGAAACTCAATTTCGTATTACCTTGGCCTGATTTAGAGTAGTCTTGGCAGTATCCTGATGATTTATTGTGAATTGAGAACTCGTGCAGATATGCCGCGGGTGAGTTGGCTCTCAGCAGTCAGAGTATCGGAGTGGTTCCCCAGCAAACTTTTGAATTAAATACAAACACACATTTATCATATATGGTCTCGTTACTTTAATTCGGTGCCACTGCATTTTCGCTTATAGGCGATGAATACTCTTGAATCAAAAAGAATGGAATATCAAATTGTAAAATACTAATGAATACAAAATTGCATATCTAACGTTGGTTTCAATGCGCCGATACTGGTACTCAGTATTCTAATTTTGCTTCACTGAAAACATCATTGTGAGTCTCGTGGTCAATGAAATGTCTTGAAATAGACACAGTTTTGTTTTACAACTTTAATTCTTACATTTGGGTTTTAATACGACAAAAAGTCACGAACTCGATATTACTTTGATATTACTTTGCAAATACTCACGGATTCAGGCGGAGTGATCGGATCAGGAAGTTGGTTTAATGTCACAGTCTTCAAATAACGGCCGCTCGTCTTCTGTAAAGTATGCAAAAGTCTCAAAGGGCTCACTGAACTATTAAAATAGCAAACATTTCGGGAATATAGCCACTGTGTTTTTCCATACAGACAATCTACTAATGCAACGCGTAATATAAAGCCAAGAATATCATAAAACATTAACTTGGCGAGAACTTACGATTTCAGGCACAGAGGATTGGTCAAGAATCTGATTGAATTTCATACCATCCAGGTTCTGGCGAGAGGTCTGCTGGAAGATAAATGTTATTTGTTTAATATCCTTGACTTAAATGTATTCAAACACAAAATACAGCCACCGCATAACATATAGATAGTATAGGTGATCAGAGTTATAGATTATCGTACACGATACATTCTGACTACATAACTGCATAAATGTCTACATTCTAATCCTAGCAAAGGATGCCACTTCAACGGTAATCACAGAGTTAATCTGTCAGAACAAGGTATATCGTGTATAAGGAAGATTGGTTGCATCGAATGATTCCCTTATCTATACATCATTGGAGAATCATTGCTACAAGGGTAAAGAAAATAAAAGCGGTCGAAATTAATAAGAGAATCTTTGTTAGTCGCCAAATTGTGTGCCGTCACTGTGAGGAGGTTTTAAATGGTACTTTTCAGTTAGCGGAACATCTGAATTACCGGTACCGTACGGTTACTGACAACATGCACATTCTATTACAGCAAACTACTTTTCTTACTGCTGTGCTCTTCGGCGATGATATATGTTTTAGGAACAAATGATGGCATGCACTGTTTCGTACAAAAATCGTACAAGAATCCCAATGTTGTAGAGGTCACAGTCAGGAATTTCCCTCAAATCTTGATTTTACAATTGAAAATGACATTTTTTAAGATTGTATTGATATAAATTCAGACTAAAGGTTGATAGAAAATAAGAATGGATGAATTTAGAAATAGAATTAGGAAATTTAGTGATAAATTGGTGACGACATCATGCACATGGGAGCGAGGGTATCATTTAGGTGCCACTTTTGTCACTGTAGCAGACGACTTATTACACAGAAAACGAGCTGGCGAAGGGCATATAATTTCCACTTTTTTGAAAGCTACTGGAGTTACTTGACAGAGTCGTAGTGAATATAAACATCTCATTTGCGTAGTGGATATATGAGCCGTCAGCGGAAGTTGATGTATTTTGGCGAAAATGAACCCAAATGTCAGCGTTTTTCTTGTTGCTGAATACAGGTCAGTCAGTCAAATTGTTTTTTCAACACTCAAATGTTTTGGCCTGAAAATATTCCTGAGATACATAGAATTATTTTGATATGTGAAATGTAGGCCTTTTCACAGCAGCCTCCTATATTACACTACGCTCCTCCCAAAGACAGTGACCTCTGGGTTGAGGGCACAGTGTTGATACTCCCCAAGATTCATAATTCTCTGCAGATTTTCAGGAGAAGTCACACGAATGTCGCTTCGTTTTCACTGTCAACAAAACCTACGCTGGTGGCAACGTGGCGTCAAGACAAAGGTCTGACGTCAGGTGTGTCTGTGACGTCACATTTCATTTGGAAGTATCCGGAGATTACCGATATGGCGGAATAACGTCTCGCATAACGTCTCGGGGATGTTTGGCTCGCCGATAATAATCCACCGAGATGGCGCGCTTGTGACGCTTTGGTCTATACGAAATACATCGTGTTTCCAACAGTTTTCCAGTCAGTTTATATCAATACTGTCGATCAGTGAGAGTATGTTTGGTGAATTGAGTACCGGTTTCGAGTTCGTCGGACGGATAATACTGAAGGCAATCTGGTGCATGGGCGCCTCTTGGGTTTCTCCGCCTTCCCATATGAGGGTGCACTTCACACTAGCCACGGTTCCGCACAAAGTGGCCCCTTCGTAGTTTTATAATAAGGAAGGTCGCCCGTTTTTGATAGCATGATAATTCTTCTTCCCTTTTTACTAACTGGTATCTGCAGTATCATTCTGTTGGACGAATGCCATTCATCCAAACGGGCATACGATAATTGCTGGCCGATCGCGCCCACTCGCCACTATAGAGTTAATTGTGCGAGAAAGTGAATATTTGGCAGACCATGGTTTGGGAGCGTGAAAATGATGACTCCATTAGGTCGATACATATTTTACGAAAAACGAGTCGGTCTATCCCCCCTGTTGTTGGTGGTTTTTTATTTGTTTTTCTTTTCACCATTTAAAATGCCCGTTGAAAGGGAACACTTTGACATTTATAACAAGAAAATGATTTCGAACGTTTTCTCTGAATGGTCGGCCAAATAAGACACATTTTCATACAGTTTATGGAGTTTACCAGAAAAGTTGATGGAGGGTGAAGTAGGATTGCACGTCTTTCCTTTTAAGTTTCCGTAGCTCACTTGTCTCCTGAAATAATGGCTTTCTTCCGAAAGATCTGCCCCAGGGTCATTATCTATAGGGCACAATAGTTAATGGGAATGAACATGGTAGGGATTTAAAATATTTTATGGTTAGCATTGATGAATATAACAACACGAGATGATCTACTTTATATTCATGACTATTTTCAAATAGATGATAAAACGTCGAAGGATGAAGAGAAGTGACCATGCTCACAGCTAATTTACTAAAACGCGGTGGCTGTAGATTGGACAAAACCTTTGAAAATCTTTACTGATAATTGGGCTATATTTTATTCACTACTTCGCGAAAACAATGACCTTGCTTGTCGGACTGATTTGCCATGTCAAGTATATCTGAGGAAATAAAGACACGAAGAGCGGCACACTTTTGAACCAGGCCACACAGGCAAAATGTCGCCGCAGAACGTCCATAATGACAGCAAAATATTCTGCAAATATTGTTCTAGCTTACTAAGTAAAATATTCCACATAAAATTTAAATATACCACTATATGACTCTAACCATTTCTTCCAAGGATGATTAACAGCCGATCAGCGACCTCCCTGTCCTATCGACAATTAACCTATGGTCTTATACGCTAGTTGTAACCCACATATATCGGCGACAAATGTGGTCATCGAAACGCGATGCACGCTTTGTACCGCGACAATTTCTTCATTTGACATGGTGTTACCGAATTCCAATGGCACGAGTTTCGGCACAATTTATCCGTAGTTTTAGTTAGGTAGACAGAAATCAATAAAACTGCTTTAGTGTAATACTTGATTGGGGCACACAGAGTTCATAGTTATTATGGAAAAATGTAGCGTTTGCTAACATCTCCATAGTGCTTCAAGTGTGTATATTTTATTATGAAAAGAGATATACATTATTTAGTATTAAAAAATAAAAAATCATCAAACCTCAACTTTCTGTATATCTCCTTTGCTTTGGGCATACGGTGTCTTCAGTCAAAGTAAAAGGTTTTCTTAACCCTACCAGACCGGGGGAGGATAGCCCAGGAATGGCTGTAGTCTCGAATGGCTGTGTAACCGACTGTGTAGGGAAGAACAGCCACGCCCACCTACACGGTAAAGGTTCTATAGCTAGGGGGAGGGGGAGTATGGCCCCCTTCCAGTCTTTCTGCGCTATCTTCGGAACGACAAAAAACTGAGTTGCCACTCCGTGACTTTGTAGTGTATCATACTGGGGTCATTTTGAGATTACCTGCATAGAATCATGAGCAAATTAAAGATGGCGGCTACATGGGATACCAGAAAATTTAGGTTTTCGTAATTTTTCTTCAAAATTCCTGCTTTTTCGCGAACAAAAGTGGGTGAACACTATTTTATTTCATATTAGATTAATATTTACAAATTTATCTTGGATATTCTACATTTTCTTGTAGAACTTGACCCAAGGGTATAGTGTAGTAAGTTTTAGTTTCCTAGCTCAAGGGGTAAGAAAAATAATTAGGAGGTACAGGGGCGGGCGAAATGGCTCACTCAGGCCTGGACAGGTCCCAAAATGCCCAAGGCGGATAGGGTTAATATACGCCCCCCCCCCACCCCCCCCCCCCAATTATTGACGTTGTGGGGGTAATATTTGGTAGAGATTGCATCCACCTTCAATGAGGCATCCAAATAGGAAACAACAGGTCTGTGCAACAGAGGCGGCAGTATAAGCTTGATGATGAATGCCACCCAGCTCATTCGAGTGGAGAAGGGGGGGGGGGGAGATCCCGGTAATTGGTGGAAGTGATCTTTGTAGGTATGAACTTCATCAATCAGCATCTAGGGACCTAGATTTTCTCGGATTTCTGGTAGCATATCTCTATGGTCTGAAGTGATTATGGAACATTTATCGTGGGATTTTCTTGAAATTGACAAAACTTGAAGATTTCTCTTTAGGTTGCACACCACTGACCAAATGCACCACAGAAAAATCTATTCCCAATATTTGCCGGCGAATAATAACATATTACATATATTGTCAGAAAGCCTGTTTTTCTGCCTTCAAACATATTAAAAGAATTGAGGTGACCTTATGTACCATTTTTTCGAGTTACAACTGGGGGATGATGTGCACTGTTATAAATTACCGTTATTTCACAGTGAATGTATGTTGGGAGTTTACAGTATATTTACTCGTAAACTCGTTAATCTGTAAATTCAACTGTGATATTTCAGTTGACAGCAACGGGAATGAGTAAACTGCGCACAAACGTAACATAAAATTCCTGTTTTCTCTGAACGAAGGACATATGCGTTGCTCGATACAACATCCAGAACATTATCAGAACACACACTGAGAGGAACGCGGTGGCTAACTGTAATTTTCGGTCTATAATACGGTTTGGTTTTGGTTTTATCTGACTTGGAGTTGTGTTTCAATTATGGATCGTATATTTGTGCAATAATTTCACAGATTCCTTCGTGATTATTTACGAAACTTGTGGTGACCGCATTTGTAAACACAAAGAGCTGAGATACGTGAACGAACAATGGCCATTTCGGTCTTCCAGTGACTTAGGCGAAACCGATAATTGTAGACAACGATGCCACGTAATGATACAGTTTAAAGGATGTTCAAAAAACGGTAATTGTAAATTACAGTGCTACCTATTTTACTGTTGAATGCCTGCCAATAAACGTTAATTATAAAATACGGTGCAACATTTTACAGTATAAATCCTGCTAAAAAGCGGTAATTGTAAAATACGGTGTAACATAATTTTACAGTTGAATGTACTGGCACCTTTTCTGCCAGTACATTTAACTGTGAATTTACAGTGTGATTTATAACAGTGTGTCATGGAATAAACATCACAATGGCGACGACAGGGAGTGTGAAATTTATTTTTTATTTACAAAATGAAAAAAGAAACTTCTAAGTTATGAAGATCAAGTATTGTAGATAGAAAGCATTACACAAATAATTACGTTCCCGAATTAATATGGTCCAAACGCTGTAGCCCATTTGCGTACACTTCACCATCCATAAGATGGCTTGCAAATTGTGTGTCTCCATTATCGCGGAGCGATATCCGGTACTTTACCCGATTCTGTTCGGCTTTCATCCGGCGAAGAACAGACTCGAGAAATCTGATAAATTACAGGTTTTCATACCACTTCGGAAACAGATAATGCCTGGGTCTACAAAATATATAGGTATGAATAACTTTCGTATTATCCAAGAGGTGTGGTAGATCTGTAATTTTGAACAAGTAGGACATCACATGACCCGAAAATGGTGGGTTACGTTGGGGTTACGTCGGTAGACTTTAGCTGATTGGCTGACCAAGCCAGGTGGTATTGATTTCTGGAAATTCCCGCTTGCAGTTGCCGAAAGTAAGCTGAAATGGATACACACGATCCCAGGGTCAGTCTTACCGCGTATAGATGACCCAGATGGTTACAGGTTGGCTGTAGTCGTTTTCTTATCTCCGAGATAACCCGAAATATAGCCGAGTATGAGTTACGATTGTCGTGAAAATAGCGTCTTTGTTAAAACGCATGAAAACGCCCCACGTAGATTCCTCCGGTGCAACCCCCCCTCCTCCCACACACACAAACACCTCCCTTTGATATATTTTGGTATACCAACAGCCCATTTGTGCTCTCTCATCTAATAAGTGAGGGGAATATTAATTTGCGGGGGGAGGGGTAGGGGCTTATGAGGGATTAATTTTCAGTCCCTGTCTCCCATGCCCTTTCGAGTATGGATACAGTATCTCGTTCATATAAATAGCGTTAGCTTTCATCTTTGTTTCCCGATAGCGAAATGTTTCCATTATACATAGAGAAAACATATAAATGAATAATAATCCTACTGGGAAATTATGATTGCTTATATTTAATTAAAACAGGGCCAACGCAGTGGACTCGGTCTCGCAGTCTAGAGTACGATAGGGTTTCGCATGATATTGTCTGAGAAGTTTCGAATAAGTGTTACGAAATTACGAAATTAGAGAGGGGGCCATTCCTGCGCAACAGTGGAGAGAGCATCCCTTGTTCTGGCCAGAGAAAAGAAATGAACGGGCAGTGGGAGAAGAGACTTGTGAAAACATATCTCATTCTGACGGATACAAAAAATGCTTTGAACAGGCTGGTAGAAATTATCTCCTCGAACCAACTTGAATGCAAATAATGTCTATTGTTCCTCTAGCAGGGTAGAGCTGTCCGACAAAAGCAGAAGTGCTCTGACGGGATGCCGAGCAAAATATTGCCCAGATGCGATGTCGCAGAGATGTGGCATTGACCGGCTTATAGAAATGGTTAAAGAGGAAGTTATCTCTACATAACCACAGGTTTAAAGCCAAACCACCCAAAAACAGAAGATAACATTCAATATATTCAAACCTTAAGCAGTTACAAATTAATAGAAACAATTAGAATTTGGCAAAGTATCCACTTATCAATTCAACGTGATCGACATTGCTTCAAAGACAACCTGATAATTTACGACGATGCTAAAGGAAACAAATATGTATTACCCTTGCTAATTCTCGCTTTGAAAACATTCACCCACAATTGTCAGATATAATGCCATATTGATTTTTTTAAAATATTTCGTGAACTAGAATTATCGTCGATATGCGCAGGGCGTATCTGTTAGAAAAGTAAAGACCAACCTGTTAGCTTTAAATCTACAACAGGTCTAAATGAACAAAATAGAAATTCTAAAGACCCATTCTAAGACCGTTCCCTGAGTAGCTAGGTATATAAGACAACTCGTGCTCAGTTTACAGTACCGACAAAGTTCCTGACTTTGCTGGTACCAGCCTACGAAACCTAATTCTAGATTCTGTCTCTTGACGGACGTGGTTGCATCGCATGTTTGGGGAATCCTAAACCCCTCACGGCATTATGATCATTGATGCATTCCTCCCTTGATGGATTGGTGGAGACTGGGGACACAGGTAGCTCAAGAACTGGCTACTGGGTTGGGTGGAACCAACCCAGTGGTGGAGTGGAGAGGACTTAAACCGTAAACGTGGTGCATGCCCAGTGCCACCAGCGCGAATGTGTTTTGTACTAATTTGTTGCAAATTGGAGTTTCCTTATTCTCAAAGCTGACATTTCGTAATATTAATATGATTATCTGTATGTTTTCGCTTTGCTGCTTGGTTTCCGTGTTAGTAAAATGAACTAAAACTATTTTGTTATGTATGTCTTGCTCATTGTGTGGTTCTGCGGCCCAATATTATGCGACTGAATTTATATTCGCGTTAACATAAATTTGGTGTACCATCATTTTTGTAGCCTAAGCCTTGCTAATATAACGAATCATGTATCTGATCAGCTTACGCCGATCAATACTCATCCACGCTATTGATGGGTTTCATGCAGGCCCGTACGCAGGGTTTTGCTCGGGGCGTCGTTTCCCAGTCAGGTGGAACTACAAGGACTATCCCAGCAATGCGAGCTGGAAGCGTTCCCTGCTAGGGGGTCCGAGAAAAATTTGAGAACGTAAGACTCCATTTAACGCATTCTAGAGTATTTGAGAGGTTCAAAAGAGCTGAAACATTCCACAAGTATTTCAGTTTTCAATCGTTCTAAAATTGCAAAAAATAACAAAAAACTAACAAATCAACCAAAAATCTTTTTCGGACTATTCTATGTGAAGAGTAAATTTACGAGAGGCAACTGATATTGCCATACTGTTAATACCGGTAGTTTCCTCTACCTGTAGAGTGTGTAAGTTTTTCGCTTCACGAGGGGCGAGTCGCTTCGCGTGTTTCGGTCGCGGTGGCTTGCACACCAGCCTCGCATGATATATTTTTTATTCTTGGACTGTTGAGGCGGAACTCCGTCCGATTCAAGGGCAGGGGTAGGGGGGAGTCGACCGATGCCTACGAACTCCCCCTCCCGCGTACGGGCCTGGGATAGTCTAGGGTGTACGAACCCAAAATCTCAAGGGCATGGTAGGGTAAATACATCAAGTTTGAGCGTGTTGTCTAGGAAAACTGTAGCAAAGATCAACACAAACTGATTTGTACACCAATCATGGTGTATTCTAGTAACATCATTCACTCATGACCAGGAGTATAAGGAAGTTATTTTCGAGAGGAAGTAAATAATCCATGAAGTTAATTTCCAGAGAGGAAGTGATCTGTCAAGTCCGAAATCCCCAGACCAGTCGTTGTATATCAGAGCCCATGTTCTCGAGTCATTTCTCTAAAACCGTGAGCCCAGTTAGTAGAATAGAATCGGTACCGCTTGAATACCGTTTATAACACCCCAGGAATGCTAAAATAACATAGCTCGGTAAAAACATATATGAAGTTCAATAAACCAGAAGAGCATTATGTCAGTGAATATAATAATTTTTTATTAGATGTAAAATACATGTGAGGAATTCATGTTATGTAAGATAATATTTATATTATTCTCACCACCTGACAAGTCTGTCTTGATACCATTTGTGTAAATACATTTTATTAAGGATGCCAAAATTTCTTCTGATGTTATCCAGGCAAAAAGGATAAATATTAATTTGGTATTTGTAAGCAATTTTGAGTAAAGTTACACATCTCGAAATGTTGTTGTGCGTGGCGAGGCCGGGAAATTGTGTTTTGACAATATTACCGCTATTCGATATATAAATATCTACCTGGGTCAATTAAATAATTGTCTTGGAATGTTATCCAGTAGTTGTCAATACTTCATTCTTGTTAGTTTGATCAAGATTGATGTTTTACCACTATTTTTCAGGCAGGACACTTGCCGATGTCCGCCATGTTTGTCCTGATGACGTCAGCGACAATATTCTTCAAATCAAAATCTAATACTTTTAGATTCATCTTGAAGTTTATTTGTTAATATTTGACGATTATGTAATATTCTTAGACTGAATATTGTTTTATCTCAATCAAATTTATGCATGATTAACCTTGCCAATTAGAGTAAAGCTTTCCTGAGATTCCTGGTTTCGGGGTAACTTCGCCGGCGCTAGAGGGCGCTCTTTTTTGTGTCTGCTGCTAACAAATTGCGCAGTTCTGCGTGTACTTGGACTTACAGAGCCGAGTCAGCCGGAAAGGTAATTATTGGAGTGCACCAGTCAGTTTTTTTGGACGGATAATGCTGATAACATAGCCAGCATATTGGAGTAAACAATGCTGATAACATAGCCATCATATTGGAGTAAACAATGCTGATAACATAGCCAGCATATTGGAAGGATAATGCTGATAACATAGCCAGCATATTTTATTGGAGTGAATAATGCTGATAACATAGCCAGCATATTGGAGCGAATAATAGTGATTACAACACATATAAGGGAAGTGGGAAGAGGTGCCGACATACTGACTGCGTCACATGGCTTCACAGAATAGTGTTCTGGTTAACCTATTCTAAAGCACATACCAAAAATCTAATGATTCGTGATATGTGTTGTATCTCAGGTACGCTTTTATTGTACCTGTTCATGTGGCAACTTGGATGATATGACCACACGGCCCCTAGCACCGGCATAAGCGGTATTAGATACAAATCTAGAGAGCTATGATGGAAATGCTCTGACAACTCGTATACTGATAATTGATGAGCTGTTTCGCTGTGGCAACTCGTACACAATGTGATAACATAGCCAGCAAATTTGGATTAACAGTTAAGGATTGAAATATAAATACTGGTAAAATTTTATTCCCCCCTCGATCTTAGACACGGGAAGGGCATGGTGAAAACAAAGCCAGGCATTGCCCGTGAATAAGACTAATCGGGCTGAGGCAACAACTGAAGATATTCATAATAGATCTAAAACGATCTATCATCCCCTGGATTTTGATACGGGAAGGGCTTAGCGTTATAACATTGCTTTAAGCATCGCCCGTGGATAAATAACGAGCTGAGGCTACGAAATATTCTACAGAAAATACCTCCCATTTTAAATACGGAAAGGGTTTGACCTAATACCTGCATAACGGTATATCCAAACATGCAGACTGGTTTTAAGCATCGCCCGTAAATAAAACAGGAGACGATCTGATTTTACCAGTAATATTTATTTCAAATAAAGCAGATGATTGAACCAGTACAAGGGAAAAATGATACAAGTAAATTAACATGTAAATACATGTAGAACCACTGTATACGGCACAACAGAAATATACTTACCTTCAATAAAATTCCAGAAAGAATTTAAACTGGATTTATCAGGGTATAAACGGGAATAAAATAACAAGGAAATGCACAGCCCCTCCCATGAATAAACAAAACGCAAAAGACTGCTCCCGAAACAACTATAATGAAAGGACGTCATTCGACGTAGAGGGTTGTTAAAATTGCATTAAGCCGACACTAGTAATCTCCCTTCGACCACTCAGATAAAGAAACTCGACCGAGACACATCTTGGAGGATTGAATCTGGAATAAATCACAATTAAACAACAAACGAAACCCGGGAAAGATTCAGTTTATTCAATTCAGGAAGTAGTTGGAAAGGTTATGATAAAAGTAGCAAATTTCCTTGATGTAATACTGACATACAATTATAATCCCCATAATCCTCGTTTTTCTGAACTAAGTCGATTACGGAAGGCAGAGTGGTTTGATGAAGAATGTAATAAGAGAAAATATGATATAGGCAATTTCTAAATTTCTATAATAGAAGTTTAAATGAAGAAGACTGGGAACTCCTTTGTCAGAAAAAGAAAGAATATAAGAAATATTTAAGAAGGGCGCGATTCCAGTATCAAAAGAATCGGGCGAAGCACTTATTAGAACTGCGCAAAAAACATCCAAAACAGTTTTGGAATTTCGTTCGTAAAAGAAAATCTACGGTATCTCAAAATATCCAACCGCAGCAATTTTTTGAACATTTTAAATCGTTACATACCAGTGTCAATACAGACGATACAGATCAGTACACTATTAGTGATCGTAATAATACTGTTTATCCTTTAAAGATAAACCACTTTATTCTGTATTGCCTGCCCAGTTGGAGTTGTGAGATTTACTGGTAAGAGTAGCCTCCCTTGGTCTGATAGACTGCGCAGTTGTCATGTTGTCGCCACATGATTGAATTGCATAGGCAATTGTTCCTGTTGTGGGGTCCTTGAATTCATCGGCCTCTCGCGTCGGGGTTTTGTGGAACACACACACGATTAATTTCGTCTTCACATTTTTGGAGTTTTTCTGTATTTTTGGTCAAGCTTGTTGCTATCCATCTTGTCATCGGGTTTGAGAAATTAGTTTTTTAACTGAAGGCGAAGTCCACGAAGCGGAAATATTTGATTATTTACACTATTTTTCAGATTGTGTTGCCTGTGGGGTACGGCTGTGTACAGTGGCACGCGGTACCGTAGCGCCATGCAGTGGTGCGATTGAGGTCAAACACCATCAACTCGGTCAAGTGCTGTCAGTGTTTCAACGGTTGGAATACGTGGTACATAAATAACCGAGGAACCTTTGTACCATGTGGACAGTTGGTGGACTGAACAGGACAACTTGGAAGATTTCCAAGTAACTTGGTGAGTGTATGTCTGTGACAAAACTAAATATGGGGTAAATAGTTACCGTACCAGTATACTGATGTAATTGTTGTTGTTGTTAGTGACTACTATTGTTTTGGAAATTCAACAACTCAAGCGGGGATGTATTTATGATGAACAGATAAACTTCTTCTTCTGGGGGTTCCCCAATCTCAGTTTTGGAGTTATAACAAGTTCTTGTTCACTTGTGTTCACATGAGCTCCCTCCCACCTGTGATGGTTACCCAGCGATAGAACCTTTGCTGTGTAGGTGGGCGTGGCTGTTTTCCCTACACACAGTCATTCGAGACTGCAGCCATTCTCGGGCTAATGGTTACCTAGTACTGTCTGGCGACGATAATCTGTGAAGTACCGTTTCTTGGCTGAAAATACGAAAACACAGGTCTTCTGAAGTAGCGCCAACTGTAGTTGGTGTGTGCATGTTCCCTGTTGGAATTTGCCGGGGCAAATGACTTAAATGAGGCGAGTTAAATGTTCAAGTTTTTATCAGTTAATGCATCACTCAAACAATTATCAGCATGCAGTTTTATCGTTTTTGCTGATGGGGCATGTTTTTAGGAATCTATTTTCCAGATGCTGTAAGAAAATTAAAGTGGAGTCTGCAAATCCAATGGATATATTATATAGCTGAGTGCTATTTCAGTTATTTCAGTATCATCATACCTAAAATTGAAGTACTGCCCTTGTCTCATTATAGTTATTACATGTATTTGGATTTCACTCATCCCAGTTCAGCATAGTTGCATATACTTGACTATAATATATATATAGGCAGGTAATATTCAGCCTGTGTGGACTAGAGTGTCGTATTTTCTTCATATATATACATTCAACGAGAATGATAAGGTAAAAGTTAGTGTACAAGTGTGAATTGAATCAATGTCACAGTGACAATTTGGAGAGCTGTAATTTGGTAACAGTCTTGGAGTGACTTGAATTGTGATTGATTTGAGTACGAGTATTTGAGTTTTGTGGTACATAACGGGCAACTAAAGAAGAGCAGTACGTTTTGTCTCTTCATCCCAGTCTCGGGGTGAGAGTTCATTCTCCTAAAGCAGTTAAGTATATAGGCTTGATTTGAATCATAGTATCACAGTATACGTACCAGGTATATGAGAGGTATGTTTCTATCACAGTGTTTCCATTCAAATGTGCTATTTTGCACCATGCACCCGCAGTTTCACTTTGACCCTATCCCCATGCAGATTTGATGGTTTAATTTAATGTTTGACGTTGGAGGAAATTATGAGATACTGAATATTGATTTTGAAGGAAACTTGCAAAATTGGCCTGTTTACCATGGTTAGTTCATCCTCGCCAAGCTTAGCTAGGGTATTTCTATCCTAAATACCAGTGGTACACATGGTAATGAATCCTGTTCATAGAAATTTTAAACTGTAAATTTCAGCCAATCAGCAAAGGAACATCCTGTTTATATTGACCAATCTGATCACTTGTTTCACATAACCATTTTGTTACAACAGATTCGTTTATATTAAAAGTTGATGAAACGTCACGGTGGTCTGCTATGCAAGATGGTCAAGGTTTTGGCTCAAAAAATCAACCTTGATGTTGTGAAGATGTGGTTAGGTTAGTTAGGATTCTTTGTCAATGTACAAAGCATATGCAGCTTGCAGAAGATATGATGAGATAAGAAATGAAGTACTATAGTGTTTGTCATGCCAACAAAGTTAAAGTTAGTTTTTCCTCTGATGGAATGAGACAGAGCCTGTTAATTCATGCCAATCTGTGTTGAACTGCTTGTGGTAATGAGTTGTAGGTATTTGTATTTGCACTCTGAGTAGGATGGGCAGAGGACGGTCATGTCGGTAAGAATGATGTCAGGATTCTCATTCTGCTGAATTGTTTGTACAAGTGTTTGTGGTCCTCATGCATTCTGCTTGACAGATTACAGTAGAAGGCTACTTTTGTGGTTTTGTACAATAAGACTGCACTGCACTGTATATATCGTATACAGAGGATGAGAAATAACCGGTAACATGCGTTAAGGAGGTACATGTAATCCAGAGGTCAACTTTAGTCCCCAAAATACTGGATTCTTTTTAAAGTCTTTGGAAAAAAAAAAAAAAAAAAAAAAAAAAAAAATATTCATCCTCGGAAACCAGGGACTTCAAATATTATTTATTGAACATCTCAGTATGTAGCCAGTTAACTCACGAACATTAAGCCAGTCCCATGTGTGTTCCATACCATGATGATCTCACGGTGAAACATATTCTTATCGAATGCATAGATTCTAAGATTGTAAGACACGTTTTTTATCGCGCGACTACTTTGGAAGATCATTTTAGTCGGGTGAGGGAGATTGCATCTTGGGTTATTTCAGAGAAATCGGGCTGTTACATAAGTTTTAATGTGTGTATGTTTTAAAGCGTTGGATTATTAAGTTATTGACTGGAGTACTTAGAATTTTGTTTGATTGTCGCTATGAAGCTGAAATATTGCTGAACGCGACATTAAACGTTAGTTCTCTCTCTCTCTCTCTGTAGTCAGTTAAACTGGAGATATGAGGAACTATTCCAATAATATCTGGAATAGCTTGACCTACTGGCTTTGACTTTTGAGAGCAACATTTCTGCAGCTACATATGTAGTACACATAGGTAATGGTGGCCAGTATGCCAGTTGATTTATCTCCAGTCTCTAATGACATGCTGTCTTTTGTCTGATTGGGCCTCTGCCCATTTACCAAACACTTGAGTATGCTTGGGTTTCATGCCATTCATCAACCAGTGAGAGCACTCAGAAAGTGCACCGGCCATATCATGCATTGTTCCAGAATTAGCCAATCTTGTATTCAGTAGACCAATTCCCCACGGTAAAACACACGGTCCAGGAGTATATATAGGACAGAATTGAATTGCCGGTGGTGTTAGGACAGAATTGAATTGCCGGTGGTGTTTGGGCAGAAAAAGTGTAGTCCATTTGTGGACATGGTCACGTCAATGTGGGTAGGGTGATTTTGTGCCAGTGTTATACAGTGCACCTATTCGCTGTATTTCAACCGTTATTGTTTGGCTGAAAATGTCACAAGATATAGCTCTGGCCTTGGGCCCCATGCTGAAATGGGCCTGTTATCGAACACTCGACAGTGGTCGGGTTTCACGCCAAGAGCACCCGTAAGTAAGCATGACATAGCATACTTTTTGGCATTGCCAGTGGCAGTTTCAGTAAGAATCGTGCTTCGCAGTCTGTTCAAGTGTGCATTCATATCAACATGAATATGTGTTAGCCATATATGTGGTCACGGCATTTGAAATAAAAATTCACCTTTTAGGTTTAAGTAGAATGCGCAATTCCTTAGTATTTGCCATTCTCAGAGCGAATGATTTCAAGCATTTGTAAACTAAATAAATTAATAGGCAGGTAGAATTCTTGGTGGGTGAATGTGTTTGGACACATTCTAGTGGCCGAATTCTGGCGGGCAGATAGGGGTTTCAGTTAGGAAAGTTTGTATATGAGATAGAACTCATTCGGTGGGTGCCACCTCGACGAATTCCCGCGGGGCACCCGGTTATGTGGCTGTCCAATCGATGTGTTTCCCGAGGGACGTGCAGTCTACGTGATGTGTGATCTTCACTCGATGTGTTTCCCGAGTGGGTGGGTGCCACCTTGACGAATTCCCGCAGGGCATCCGGTTATGTGGCTGTCCATTCGATGTGTTTCCCGAGGGACGTGTTGTCTACCCAGTGTGGGTGTGGGTAGCGGTAAGTGTGTGCTGATCACTCTATGTTGTCACCCCTCCTAGGGTTTAGGAGCGTGGGTGCTACGGTATCTAATGAGACAAAATATGTATCATACTGGGGGTTGCTGATGTGTCATTACATAGCAGACGGTCAGCACTAAAAGTATATATCAGCCCGCTGGGATTTGGTACACTATACCATGTAAGTTAGCCAATAAAGCCGTGGCCGTCTTCATCCAAACCTCTAAATATGCTTTGGTGTGAGTTTGTTTAATTAAGGGCAATATCACTAGAATAATACTAGTAGTATACAGTACGTAAATTGATGAGATAGCGCCTCACTGCGCATGCGCAGAACCTTGTGCGACGTCATAAGTGTATGGGCATTGGGGTGTTATTGGGGGGTTGGGGGGGGGTTATTGGGGAGGTGTGCAAAAAAAAAAAGTTCCGGCAAAAAAAAAAAAAAAAAATGTATTCATGCGCGGTGATGCGGTTTGGCCGCGGTTTTGGCGGTGATTCGGTCTCGGGAAAAAGCTTCCGCGGAGTAGTCCCTAGATAAAATGGTCCGATGGGGTCGAGTGAGGTATCAAAGTGAAGCTTAGGTGAAGGGGCATCTAATGGGTTGGGTGTGTGGTTGACATATCGGCCTTCTGCGCATGCGCGGCGGCCGAAGGGTATGAAAATAGCCTTTTTGGAGCTATGGGAGCCCCTAGTTGACCGATGGGGTCGAGTGAGGTATCAAAGTGAAGCATTCAATGAGATGTGGGAGGTGGGTACAAGATGGCCGCGAGTAGTTTGTTAAATCTGTGAGAGCTGTTCATCACTCACTGTGAGTCTGTTTATGTGCATGTTATGACAGTGATCATTGTAACAGTGCATTACTGTCTCCCATGTTTGTTAAATCTGTGAGAGCTGTTCATCATGTGTGGGAGGTGGGTACAAGATGGCCGCGAGTGTGAGTGAGGGTAAGATGTGGGAGGTGGGTACAAGATGGCCGCGAGTGTCATGATGTGGGAGGTGGGTACAAGATGGCCGCGAGTAGTTTGTTAAATCTGTGAGAGCTGTTCATCACTCACTGTGAGTCTGTTTATGTGCATGTTATGACAGTGATCATTGTAACAGTGCATTACTGTCTCCCATGTTTGTTAAATCTGTGAGAGCTGTTCATCATGTGTGGGAGGTGGGTACAAGATGGCCGCGAGTGTGAGTGAGTGACATGTGGGAGGTGGGTACAAGATGGCCGCCACATCTTGAGGTAGAAATGCTGTTAATCTATCTCATGAACATCCATCTGCATGTTGCTGGTCTGACTGTAATGATGTGGGAGGTGGGTACAAGATGGCCGCGAGTGTCATGATGTGGGAGGTGGGTACAAGATGGCCGCGAGTGTGAGTGAGATGTGGGAGGTGGGTACAAGATGGCCGCTTGGCCGGCAGTGTGAGTGACATGTGGGAGGTGGGTACAAGATGGCCGCCACATCTTGAGGTAGAAATGCTGTTAATCTATCTCATGAACATCTATCTGCATGTTGCTGGTCTGACTGTAATCATGTGGGAGGTGGGTACAAGATGGCCGCGAGTGTCATGATGTGGGAGGTGGGTACAACATGGTCGCGAGTGTGAGTGAGATGTGGGAGGTGGGTACAAGATGGCCGCCAGTGTGAGTGACATGTGGGAGGTGGGTACAAGATGGCCGCCAGTGAGTGGAAGATGTGGGAGGTGGGTGCAAGATGGCCGCCAGTGTGAGTGAGATGTGGGAGGTGGGTACAAGATGGCCGCGAGTGTGATTTGGTGGGAGGTGGGTACAAGATGGCCTGCATTATGGGCCATATCCAAGATGGCGGCACGTATGTTCAAGATGGCGGCACATCCGGTGTCGAAAACTGGCCATTCCGTCGGGATGTGGTCACCTAGTGTCGAAAACTGGTCCTTGTATGGGTCCTGCTAGACGTTTTGACGCCATGATATAGACCGGAGAGAGAGAGAGAGAAAACAACAACAACAAGGATGACACATGAGGGAACAACAACAACAACAAGTTTTTTTCATATAGTTTATTTTCCCCTCCATCATAACATACCCACGCTGGGGGAGCCGCGTTGGGTATGTTTACAATTCAAGAAAGACTCTTGTCCAATCAGAGACCGCCATTTGCATCTGTCCTATTCATTCCTGTCCGTTAGATGTATTCTTGTCCAATCAGAAGTCGCCATTTCAGAGAGTTCCTTCTTCGGTCATATTCATTCTGAACCGTTTATTCTAATCATCGTCGGCCAGGCCTGGATATTCTTCGGGCAGCATGTCCTGAAACAGTTGTTTGCGCATTTTGATCGCATTTTCCAGGGCCTCGGTGGGTGGTAAACCCATATCCTCTTCCAAGTGACGCTTGGTCTTCATGATGGACCTGTGCGTGGGGTCCCCTTTCATTTCAAGCGGTAGTAAGGTATACTGTTCATAGATCGCCATGGCTGTTTTCCTGATGCGGGGGCGCATTTGGGTGTACGTCTGTTGTAAATTATCCTCTCCGGCGTCCTCGATCGCTTCAGCGTGAGTATTGATAGCTGCTGTCACAATACGATCCCAGAAGGTAGGTTCTGCCTCACTTTCCTGGGATGAAGGCTGATTCTCTGAGGTCAAGCTCTCCATATCAGTAGATAGACTGTCAGCCATCTTGGATTCGGTATCAGTCGATGCACTCTCGTCAATCTCTGTATCAGTATCTGCCTCAACGGGCTCCTCGGCGTCTACAGTCCCATGTATATTTTTCTGGTGTCGCATCATATCGTAATGTCTGGTGAACGTGCGTTCACACTCAGAACAAGTATAAGCCATGTTGACGGTTGAACGTCGACTGTGCGTGTTTTGGGAATACGCTCGCTTTTATAGACAGTAACGCCCATCAACGCTTAGCTCAACGCTTCAACACCCTGGTGAATTAGCTCAGAAGCTCTGATTTCATGGAATTGACATCAATTCATCGAAATGCAGTGACGCCCGTCAACGCCCGTCGTTACGCCTTAACGCTCGTCTCAACGCGTTAACACACTTTCTTAATGCTTTAACGTTGTTTAATGATGCGTTCGAACAAATGTTTCTTTTGTGCTATTGCTCTGACATACGCCGCTTTCCAGTTCACGCCCGAGGTTTTCAACATCGACGCTGTTCTTTCAATTTCCATATGCACTGGGTCCTTATCCAACAATTTCATATGGGTCAGTAAGTCGACATACTGCTGACGTAAAGCCCGTCGTAGTCTGGGTGCCAATCTGTTATGGGCTAAAATTGCAGCTTCCTCTTTCGAATACCCTTTGCGTTGAAACTTGTTTCCTGTGGCCTCCAACATCCCGCCAATCTCGGCGTCCATACTTTCTTTGAACAAATCCTTCCATAGCCTCGAGTTCACATTATGTTCTTCAACCTCGGGCTGGGCCTTCACGGCTGGGTGATATTCCAGAACTGAT
>JAVTVY010044059.1:0-20926 GCA_036873755.1 Hanleya hanleyi | reverse complement strand
CAATAACCACAGGTATGGCATTTTACGTAAAAGCATATGTATACAGTTTTAACTATAAAACATTGTATTGTCAGCAACGCTGACCCATATATTTTGGATAGACACTGAAACGATTGATAACCAGTACACCGGTACATGTTTAGTTACGCTCTAACGAAAGAAAAACAAGTGATGGCAGAGAAGAGCTTTCAGAGGAGCTGTGGTTACTACCAAATACCAACCCTCAAAGGTCGCTGGGGAGTTGTGTTCGTCAAAAGCATCTTGTCTCCTTACATGACATAATTAAAAAAATATACCTATGTGGCGGTTTGCCGGTTATTCTGCAAAAACACAAGGTCACATTCTCATACAATTATACTCGCACGATTCCATTTAAAGTTTCTGTAAAACTGATCGAAGATATTATACGGGCCAGTGGCATGTTTTCTCGTGGAATCCGTCATATTCGTACAAACAATTGCCTGGGGTATTAATAGTTATTCGGTATTTTATTAGAGATACACCCATGGACGGAAAGTTACGACCTTCCCCGAATCTCATACACCCTGATGTGTCGGCCTGAAGGTGTATGAGTTTCAAGGAGGGTCGTAACTTACCATACACATTGAAGAAAATTTGAATAACGAATTTATTATCCCTAAATCCTTTTAGTAGCAATAATATTGGAAAAAGACAATCGATTATACGCAATGCTACAAGGAGTACTCGGGGTCTTTTCGGTTGCGAAACGGTCCACATTTTTCTGCTGCATTCCGAGTAACGCGCCAAAACAACAACGCCATTGAGTTGGATCTGTTTTCTTTCGGAACCGATACAACAGTTGTTACTAAGGCTACACCCGAGAATCTACCGTATTCTCTGGTCTGAATGTCCGGTGCCGAGGGAAGCTTGCTTGTAGTCATATGATTGCTTTTTAGTCGCCGGACGTCGTAAATTTTTCCCACATCCGACATATTGCTCCAATTTCGAGCAAATGACACCTATTGGTGAGTTATATGTCGGCATCTTCAATGAAAAAGATGCACTGTGATTTTATTCCATTATTTTTTTACGAGTTGGCGAAATTTATTCCATAAATATTGAGATATGTTCAGTTGAAGTTTATAGGCGAGACGGAAGTTTCACGGTCGCTCGTGACATGGATATTTTATAACCCGAGTAGGAAGACCACTTGAGACGATTTAACCAATGACAGTTCCGATATTAAACATAAACTTGTTTGTGGGATAATAAAATCTTAAACAGCATCCGTTTTACTTTTTCGCAGATATTATCAGTTGGGGAAAATGACCATTGTATACTTTGGACGCTTTTGTTTTTCTTAAACCTCAATTCTTCTGATAATTTTTTTTTTCTTTTCTTTTTGTTATGAGGCAGCAATTAAAAAAGATTGCGGCCTTTACATGGACAACGAATCCCATCAGCCGTATTTTTTGGACCGGTTCCTTGTTATGGGTATTTTTGCTGATTAACGGGATATTCAAAGTTGATCCGTGATTGGGGTTACCTGGAGTATGCATATATTTGTAATGTCCAAAAACAATACATACGACCATACTATCTCCCAGTACTGCAGAAATGTATGGACAGAACTGAAAGGTTGCACCAAAAACCAATGCATAATGGGTTCCTGTTGCTTCAATACATTTTGCTGAGAAGCAACAGAAACTTGATGTAATATCACTTGTCTTTATTGCACCACGTAAGCGTCCTGTCTGTGTCTTGTGTGCTGTCCTCGGTGTTTTATAGGGTGGATGGAGGGTGTCTGGTTCCATGCTGCTTCAAAGAGCGCAAATGAAAATTCGTAGAAGACAATATTACGCGTTTTACAATCCCCTATTTTGGAGATTAGTAATGGATTGTGTTAAACATAACTCTGAATTTGAACATCATCTGTAATATTCTACATACTCCAAATATGTTAAACTATCGAAATTATTACTTTGTTACAACTGGTATAACAGGCGATCTAAGAACCCTAACGTTTCACCTTGTGGGGTGATCCGCCAAACCTGCAACAGTATTGAATTCGAACAATATGCAACAAGTAGCGCAAATTGACGTCTGGTGACTGAAAAGCAACCAAAAAACTACACAGGAATGATTCCCTCGGCACCTCAAGTTCACACACGAGAATGTGGTGGATCCTCGGACGTAGCCTTAGTATCTCCGCTGCGATTGATTGCACTGTTGATACGGAGACTACAAAGTGTCCACACGGCCGCTACCACCGGCTTAAGAGGAATTAGATACGCTAGCTCGTGAACTGTGATGACAGATTAACACACAAAAAAATTACTCATTTGATGTTAATGGATTATCATCGGGGACGTCTGATGAAGTAAACGCCTCAACATGGGAAAAACCTAGTAAATGCAAAAATACCCAGAAAAACTAACCTGTAATGCCCGAACTCGTAAGGCATATATGTAGAGCGATCTTGTGCCTAACAAAACCTCATCATTGCAAAAGTGGAAAAGTCCAAACTGCGATAATTCGGACAAAAATTTATATTTTATGTCACAAATAGCAAAAGCATATCCTCGCATCATATGAAGCAAGTGTAGCAAGTGTCAAAATCATTCAATGAAAGCTGATAGCTTCATCTAACTTTACATGTGCAGGTGTACATGTACGTACATTATTATGGGCAAATTACTTAATCGAAATTTGACAATTTCATAACTTGGACAAGAATTCCTATTTCATCTCACTAATAGCACATGCACATCCTCTAGTACATGTATCATAATCATGCAATGAAACCTGAAAAATTCAGTTAACCGTTCAGTATATTTTGTCTAACAAGACCTTATAATTGACAAATTATCAAGCTCAAACCTTATAATTTGGACAAAAATTAATGTTTCATCCGATAAATAGCACATGCACATACACAACTCAAAAGAAACATGGGTACAGTTACAAAATCACCCAGAGACAACCGACAACTTCAGCAACTTTCCATGTACAGGTGTACATGTAAACATTTTCTAAACAAAAAAAACCCTCCTCATTTGGCAAAATTTGGACAATAGATAATATTTCACCCATGAATAGCACGGGCACAGGCATTAATCATACGAAACATGTGTACCAAGTTACATAATCATACAGAGGCATCCGACTCCTTCAGCAAACTTTCTATACACACTTCTACAACAACAACAAAATGATTAATTAATTTTCATAATCAGGAAAAAATATTTCAACTCAAATATAGCACAGGTACATCCTCTAATTATCGTCCTGTGACAGCTGGCAACAAAGCAGATGTTCATTCTGTGTACAGATGTTCATGTAATTTTGCTAAGCGAAATACCTTAACATTTGCCATAATTTGGAGAAAAAAAAAATATATATTTCATTACATAAATAGCACACGTGCAGCCTCAAGTTATATCGAACTTGTGTACTAAGTTCCTTAATCATTCAGTGACTGCTGACATCTGAAGCAAACTTCCTAAAGTTACGATCGTATTTTCCGTCAGTGAGCGATAATTATCACAGAATATGAAACAAATTGGAATGGGTTTGTTGAATAACATTGCTTGACAATTTTCTGCCATACTGACTGATCGATATCACGTCATTTTTTCACCGAATCTCGCAAAAGCTACAAGGCGAGATATATATGCATTGTTATCGAGAAATAAATAGTGAACTACATGTTACCATGTTAACAAAATTGTAATGGTCTTCTATCGCCCAGTCGGTGTAAGAGTTATGTATTGTGATCAGACCTGACAGTCAATAAGCAGCCGTCGTCCACAAACGATTTCCCGGGGCAATAATCGAAAAATCTTTTCAGTGAAACAGTTAGCACATTGTTAGGCTCAATTTCAAATAAGCATAAAATGAAAATGAAGAAACACAGAAGATAGTTCCCTGCAAGAGAGAAGCAGTCAAAAGCTTGTCATGATACGATATTTTTTTCATAAAATTCTTATCACCGACCAGTATTCTTTAATCGCTTTCCACTTTTATAAAGGTATAAAAGGTCCAAATTTGATGTTCGATCAGGGCTGCCCGTACTTTCGTTCAAGTTTGCCCGAAGGACGTATATTTCCTTTATAGCGTCGCTTATACAGGAATGTTCTACATCGAGGATATATTTGCTCTGTATAGCATTTGGGGAACGAGAAGGAACGGGCTTTACCTTTTTGACAACTTCTGCATCCTGTACTGAGAGTTGTTAATTCACCGTTTTTAAAATGAATCTGCAACTGACCTAGTTTTTTAAAGTGATAGGGCTGGGAAAAGAGGTGGAATTAAAACTCTTGTAAGAGTTGAATAAAATGGCAAAGCATGCAAGCTTTGTGCTTAGAATAGCAGGAAATTATTCAGCTATTGATTGAAGTGAGGCTGCTGTCGTTACTCAGTAACGACTATTCATTTTCTGTTCTGCTGACTGTGCATAGAGTCCTCTTCAATATACCGAGAAACTCTGGCTGTGATAGGTAGCCCACTTTCGTAGGACTATAAAGAAGCATCGTGTTAGCAGTCAGCATGGTATGAGAATGTCTGTACATTATGTGGGTTACCACAAATATGAAAGACATGGCTATCAGGCAGCCTGTTGTTTTATAATAAGAAAAAAACAGAGTTAACAAGTGCTTCATTTACGAGATCAGTAAACCGAGTGCTGTTGTTGTTGATGTTACAGAGTATTTTGGAAAATGCTAGAAAGGGTATGCCTGAAAATCAACCCGTTGCATTGGCAGTGCATAGTTAATGGACGAGTTAGTAAATATAAAATGCTGAGAGTACAAGTATGTGTAATGAAAGTCGATTGGATTTTCCATAATGGCGGATACCACGAAAAAGTATATCACTTTCAAATCGTCCGTCTCACTGGAAAATGACGTTTGCAACATTAAAAATGCTAAAAAAAACTGACTCTGTGTCTTGTACTTTGTTTGCTAAACCCACAAATGTTGTGTAATGTATGCATATCTGAATATAAACAGTTTTACACTGCACATTTCTTATCTGCAGTATAATAGAGAGACAGAAATGTAAATGTTTCTAATGTCATTAGTTCTAATGTCATATGTCCGTCCAACTTTTTTTTTACAATATTCACCACAAAACAAATGTCAATTAAATTAATCAATTAAACATTTACAGTGGTACTAGCTTGACTTTATTGAGATATATGTACCACTGCCAGTGTATAAAATACCAATACATCGATACTATGAGCGTTTGAAAAACGTTTCTAGTGTCATGTCCGTCCAACTCCCTTGACGGAAATGACATTAGAACTTTTTTGAAAAAGCTCAATATTACAGCATGGGCGATGACATACACTGACAATGGTACAGATACATCAATATGCTTGGCCTAATTCCACTGAGCATATGCAAGTGCTTCTGTTATAAGAATTGACGGACAAATGACATTAGTAACACAAATGTTTCTAATGTCATTTTGTTTTGTTCCGCTAAACTAAAAACTGTACAAATAATTCATAGTGGCACTTGTTTATTTTCAACTTATGCAATTCATTGACACATTTTAGATAATAAGGTACAGGGAACTTTGTTTGTTTATGATGTTTTCCAAGTTATTGGTGTTACTAATGTCATAATCCGTCAAGGACGGACAGAAATGGGAGTTAGTGGTACAGTTTTGCGTGGAATCCGCCATACATATCGGATAGTTCATACGTCATGTAACTGAGTTGGCTGCATATGAGTAAAATGGCAGACGGCTTGCTTACGAAAGTAATTTCAACGCTAAAACTTTCCTGAAAGGTATTCTGTTGATCCGGGAGACAGAGAACGACTTGAATTCCTGGAGAAATGCCGGAACATCGCCGCGTTCGAGCGCTGGTCGGTCAAACTGAGACTCGACATTTCCTAGCGCTGATCTATATGTTTGCATGCTAACCTTTCCCTTTTTTCTGTATTTTGCAGGGGCTTATTCCATAGAGTGCACAATTTAGACCGGCAAAAAGTATTTATTATTTATTCCTCTCAACGAACTGATTGCATTTTTCAAACTGTCTCTGTAACACAAAAGCAACAACAACAGCCACATCACTCGACTTGGTGCGATACTGACCCTCAACAATACATACCGTACATGAAGTTTTCGATATCTAAAACTAGTGTAGTTCCCAATAATATATAGGAGTAGTTTTTTACTCACCGGTGGCGCTCAGTTCATACTAACAACCATAACAAAGAAAGCTCACAATGATAATGGCCACACATTTCGTCTTTGTTCTAATTCCTGGTCCAACGCGCCACAACAAACTATGGTCATTATAATTTCTTAACTGAGAAGTCGTTCGGAATTTGAACGGAATCCTAAACAAATAAATAATTCGTCATGCAAGGAGAAAAGCACACGATATATGGAAAATGTGTAATACCGGTGTGTGTTCGGTATAATATTTGAGGTTTACGCTAGGTCAAATCAGTAATCATATGATTATGACAAGTTCCACAACTATACTTACAGAATAAACGTACAGGGGTAAAAGCGTTCGGTGTCCGGTTATTTTCGTTTAGTTTGACCTAACGAAACGCGAACGGAACGAAATGTAAACGCGTTTCAAACGCTTACCAAACGATTATAGTAAACGAAACGCTTTCAATATCGCTTATTTTTATTTTATCAAAACGCGTTTCCCTCGTCAAACGCGTTTGCTCTGATCGAAACGCGTTTATAAACGCGTTTGTGAATGCGTTTTATAAACGCGTTTCGAACGGGTTTCTCTTTTCGTTCGACTTTGTGCAAGTTTGTGTTTTTATTTTGCAAACCAGGCCAGGAAGTCCACGTGTCGGGGCTTTTCCCAGCCGCTATTATAATCCCTGTGCTATAAATATATGTGGCATAGCCTTTAATATACAAGGGTAAACACGTTCTGTGTCCGGTAATTCGTTTCGTTTATATATTGCGCTAAGATTAAATCTTTTCGTTCACCAAGCGAAACAATATATGTCTTCCCGTGCCAAGCGAAATGATTAGTCAGGCATGTTATACTGAGCCGAAAAAGCGTTTCGCCTGACCTTGACTCCATGCAGCTTTTGACCAACACTCAGTCGCCGAACCGTTGTACAAAGATAAAAAAACAGACCAAATAATATTCACGCCCGACGAAGCAACCGTGGTGTGGACGGTAATGCTTATTTAACAACAACAACAACAACAATAAAACGCGTTACGAAACGCGTTTCCAAAACGCGTTTCGAAACGCGTTTTCAAAACGCGTTTCAAACGCAAGCTTAAATCTTTTCGTTCACCAAGCGAAGAAATATTTGTCTTCCCGTACCAAGCGAAATGATTAGTCAGGCGTGTGATACCGAACCGAAAAAGCATTTCGCCTGACCTTGACTCCATGCGGGTTTTGATCAACACTCAGTCGCCGAACCATTGCACAAATAAAAAAAAACAGACCAAATAGTATTCTCGCCCGACGAAGCAACCGTGGTGTGGACGGTGATGCTTATTTAACAACAACAACAATAAAACGCGTTCCGAAACGCGTTTCCAAAACGCGTTTCGAAACGCGTTTTCAAAACGCGTTTCAAACGCGTTCATAAACGCGTTCGTGAAACGCGTTTTAAGCGAAACGAAACGAAAGATAAATGAACATACCGATGATCAAACGCGTTTGCGAGGTATAAACGCGTTCTTTGAGAAGCAAACGAAACGAATACAAAACGCGTTTAGAACGCTATTGAAACGCGTTTCAAACGATAATAGAACGATAATATACGTGAAAAACCGGACACCGAACGCTTTTACCCCTGTATACGACAGATAAGACATGCACACGATTGAGAATCACAGCACTGAAAATGACAATCACATAAATGTTGCACGTGCATGTATCATAAAATGTTTACTTAACTTATAAATAACCCAACAAAAGCCACCAAAAAACGCCAATGGGGGCGATCAGAAGATGGTGTATCCATTGTCAGTGACCTGGAAGGAAGGAAAACAACTGCATTTCTGTGTGTAGAAAATCAGTGGTGCGCAACACATCAAAGGACATGCGCGTCTACAGAATGCTTATAATATACACCAAGTATCATGTGAAACGCATCAAAAGTTGTAGGGGGAGTTGATTTGAAAACATACAATTTAATCTACAGTATTTTGAACTGTGAAGAGCAATAACTCAGCGAGAAAAAAATCCGCCAACAAAAAGAACACATGCGCATCTCCAGATTGTGCCGATAACATCAAACAATTATTATGTGAAAAAGTAGGAGATGCGTTGGCAAGATATCATTTCATCTACAGTATTTTGGGTTGTATAGGGGAACTCAGTACGGAAAAATCTTCCGTCAACCAATACGCATCTCCAGACTGTGCCGATAATATCCACCAAGTATTAGGTGAACCATTTCAAAGGTGTACAAGGATTTGCGTTGACAAGATGATATCATTTAATCTACAGTATTTTGAAATGTGAAGGGAAATAACCGGGGAAAATTTCTCCGTCAACGGGAAGAGCACATACGCATGCTCGGAGTGTGCCGATAATATCTACCAAGCATTAGGTGAATCATATCAAAGTGTAGAAGCATTTGCGTTGACATTATTACATCATTTAAGCTACAATATTTTGAACTGTACGGGCAATAACTCAGTGAGGACAGGACAGGGCATGGCTATCACTATTTCCCCCGGGCATATATACCGGGGAGGGGATACAAAAAGCAACATAATTCAGATAGGAGGTTGGTTTAAGCAACAAAAGAAGTAAGGTCGGGTAAGTGACAAATAACCAAAGTGAAGAAAAGAAAGCACCATGGCAATTTCTACCAGGCATTCATTGCGCTCTGCTTCGCGACTCTCCATTAACGCTGTCAGGGTCTCACGGACTGTGCCGGAGCTGACCCAAGGTCAGCTGTTGCCACAGTAAACGAATATGGCAACCGTCTGATATCAGACGCGACTCGTTGATATATATATTTCCGCAACGTATAGTTCTTGTGTAATTTGCAAAAAAAATTGCCTTCAATCTGTGTGAAACTGGCGTTTTGAAATACATTGAATAACTGTTTAGGGTATTTCAAGATAAAAATACATCTTGAGATCAGTAAAACAGTTAAATAAAACAGTTCTTGGTTTCTGCAAGATTCATGGAAAGAATGGCGCGACCCCCTACAGGGCTAAATTGAGCGTAGCGCAAAGCCGCCTGAGAGAGGATAGCACCATGGATGATCAGTATGAAAACAGGACCATTACAACGCAGACTGTGTGCGAGGCATAGAAAGTTAGTGAGCAATTCACAGTTCACAACTCAGTCGGCGATTGAGTGGACCAGTCATTATTCGGAATATGAATAGCACTCTGACGTATATCTCATAAATCAAGGCAGATAGCGTCTTCATATTTGGCAGTTTAAAAACACTCGTCACGCGGACCTACTTAGTTTCTGCTTCCGTCGCTAGAGGGCGGTGCTGTGAATAGCCGACTAATAGCCGACTGAATAGCCTACAGGCCTATATCTGCTGATCTATAGTGAATAGGGCGTCAGTAGTATATAAGGTCTAACCAGGTAAATTTCCCTATCCCTTTAACACGGGAGCCTCATTTCCCTCCTCATGTGACCTTTGACCCCCTATGACTGAGCGTGCAGGATGACGTCAGGGTGACGAGGGGAACGGGATTTCCCGAGGGTTAAGAATAGCATTATTTTCACGACTGAAGTAGGTCAACCGGAAGTGACGCCATCAAAACCGGAAATAGCCTTTATCTCGTGACTGGCAGGGGCTAGAGATATGGGATTTCCACTAATGGATACTTTACAGCGAAGGTGTGATCATATCACTGACATCATCAGGCATTATCAGTAGGTAGGGTTATATCTGGGTTATTTCTTATTTGTGAGAAGCTAACGCTTAATAAACGGGAGATAATGTTGGATACGGTAATGTGTTGGCTGGGCTGCTACAACACCGGTTTGATTAGAGGTCGATACTTTCCAAGGAATTATGGCATAAACTACGCCAAATTCGTTCCCTGTGCGTGTAGTAGTCTATTTCTTACTATCGGACTAAATACCGTCAGTATATTAAAATGATGAGAACAGACTAGCCAACCGAGACTCATACCTTATTACGGTATACCTGCCCATTCTGCAGCGAACTACCAGATAAGGTATTGCGTTAAAGTGCCGAGGGAAGGGGGACTAATCTATAGAGCTCGAATACGCGAGTTAAAGACTCGGTTCCTCGAGTCGTGTAACAGATCAACAGACATGAAAGACGAGAACAACAACAACAGATAATGTACATATTGATGTTTTAGTCATGAACATGGGCCTTCACCTAGATACAACACTGACAGACGGGCCTGTAGAACGCATAGACGTTGTATTTTATGAAGAGAAAGCTGTAGACGAGTGGTTGAGACATAGGGAAAGACGGAGAAGTGGTGGACTTACCGTGGTTATCAGAATTCCAGAATCCTGAATGGCGAGAAAATCACCTTAAGACGGAGGAGTGGAAATCTAACCTCCGTGTACTCGTAAAACGAATGTGGAAGCTCAAGCGATGCTTCACAGTGCCGTATATTAACTTAGAGAAGCCCTGTACTTCTTTATAACGCGTGAATGACATGTTCGAACTTGAAACTGGTTTTTCCTGCATTGCCACATATGCTTATTTTTACCTCTGACGTCACAGACACGTTCGAACTTGAAACTGGTTTTTCCCGACATTGGCACATTTTGGGTATAAATTGTTTCTACTAAACTGTAAACATGAATATTCATAGAATTGACGTCACACATGACCTACAAGTATAGGGTGAAAACCGTTTCGGATATAGCCTGACATAATTCGCACACTCCCGAGTACTATGTTAAGAAACCTCCTTTTTTATGTTTTGTCTTTGACAAATTCGGTAGCTTCGACTGTATTTATAACATATATGTCTCCATGTTAACTCGAATAACACTATACACGGTTAAAGAAGGAATATGGGTCATACGTTCACAAGTGAAGAGCCTGTTAAATCTATGCCAGTGACGCGGGCAATACACGCGGCCGGGTGACTGTGTCGTGAAATGGGGTCAACACATGTCGGCTATGTCAGGGTAGCAGACTGCAATATATAGGTTACACACGCTGTAACGGAGTAAGGTCGAACATGACCTATATCTTCCGCCCAGTGGTAAGAGATGAAGTATTTCCCCATGTCAGTCACTCAACGCGGTCAAACATATGGTATTACTTTACCCTCCAACGATGGAAGAAAGTCGGGGACGGTTTTGCAATGGTATTTTAGCTTACATTTACTACCGAATCTTATATTACTGCCGGTGTCGTTAAATGGTGTCAGCATATGTTCTATCAATGTCATATTAGCAGTACATTCAAGCGTAAACTAACATGGGGTATATAGTTAAGCGAGAACCTACACTCATTTTCCATACTTAATGAACGAACGACTCTGAAATTTAAAGTATAGAAAAGAAAAACCTACCTTTTTAAGCACCATTTAGCCTTAATCTCATTGCCTCTATTATATCCTGTCTAGCTGCCCGTACTATATCGTGCTACACTTAATACGCGGTGGTATATTACGAGAAGCGACCACGAATAGAATCCCTTACTAGCGTGGCTCATTATTTTGTTCATACCTTAGAAATACTTAAGTACGGATCTGTCGTAAACTTATCTCTACACGGTCCAGAACGTATTCAGCAAGCTTTACATCACTCGGGTGCACAGAGGGACGGACACAGCGGACACAAAATTAGACATTTAAGTCTTTACAGGGGCAGACATCGGAATATTTCACACACTAACCGACACACATGGAGACGTCAGGCACAGAGCTCGGTCATAGAGCATTTGACACATGCCAGTCAGAGTTATTTCCCCTCACACAGAAAACTTATATTATACTACCATATTAACAGACTCTCACGAGAGCTTTACCATATTTATATTAGTTTATCTACGCAGTAAAAATTACCTCTTGAAATAAAACATTATTCCATTACATAACAACAATATCATTTTATTCAAGTTTATATATACAAAATTCAGGTTAAAAACAGCACTAATAAGCCAGGGTAAGTAATATTATTATACTCGATAATGCCGCAACATGTCATATGCAACGCTTGTTCGACCATAAGACTACGAGTGTATATTGACGCTGTGAGACGGTCAAAATACGTAACAGTTCATAGGTATACGGGTTAAAATGTTCCCGGCTGTGGGTACGTGTCGGTAGGCTCTTGGAATTCTTTGACATCATCCGAAAATGGCTCTATGGTGTCCGGGAGTAATTTCTCGAACGTCTTCTTGCGCATGCTCACGGAAACTTCCCAGGCCTCCGAAGTTGTGAACTCTAATTCTTTTTGCAGGTATTGTGTGGTATTTTTGACTTTCTTGTGAACATTGTCCTGGCGCAGTTCGTTCATGACTTTGACTTGTTTCAAATAAAGGTCCGTCAAAGTTTGCGCGATCTCTGGGCGCATGAATTTATAGGCTGCCTGGAAATTCCCAAGTTCTTCCCATTTTTGTTCTATCTTGTCTCTGTGCATGTCGATGGCTTTGTTCGCCGCGATGTCCCAAAAGCTTTTGTCATCCTCGGATACGTCTTCCTCATCATCGACGTCATCGTCAGTATCATTGCTGGTTGGGTCGCTGGAAACGTCATCTAGTACATCCAAGTCTCTCGAAGACATAGCGCATGAAAAGTGGCCTGTCAGTCCGTTCAGGTGGGTATCGTTCTGTCGAATGACGGCTATCGTGAGTCCAACGAGTGTTTGTTCTCAACTATTCGTTCGAACACGTGTTTCTTTTGAGCGATAGCTATACCGTACGCGTCCTCCCAACTTATGTTGGGAGTTTTCAATCCACATGCTGTTCGTTCGATATTCATATGAATCGGATCATTGACCAGATATTTCATATAATATTTAAATATTATCTTCGTAAACATCGTCGCAGTAGAGGGGCCAATGCATTATGCGCTAATATTTCGGATTTCTTCCTGGAATATCCTTTGCGCTGAAATTCTTTTTCTCTCGCTTCAAGTTTCTTCTCTACTTCTCCGTACATACTGCTTTTAAAGAGATGTCGCCATATCCCTTTATCGACATATTCTTCTGGAAATCCAGAGGCTGTCCTGGCGCGAATGTCTCGGTGCGTCTCCTGCGGACTAGGGGTAGGCGTTGATAGTGAGTGTGGGGTTTGTTGAAAGACGTGAAAGTTATCGAAAGTTCCGGATGGATATTGAGTGTCTATTGTCTCGGGCACCCGACATACCTGTTCAGTCGATTGATGTGATGGCGAGTGGTACGCGGGTCCGGTATTGGGCGGTTGTGGGCTCTGTCGCTGTACATCGGTCAATAGTTCTGAATCGCGCTCCCCGGGTAAAAGGTTTGTCATCAGTCTGCATGCGTCGGGGGTGTGCGGTTTTAAATCTACGAAGAGATACCCGTAGAGGCGAGTCACGGCTCTATGAAAAGTTTGCATGAAATAGGCCACGTTTTGGGGATAAATTCGTCTCCCGAAGACGCGGATTTGACATCTGTCGATGGGGTTGTTGAAAAGAACGAAGTAATGACAGTTTAGCGCGATATCCCTGGACGCCTTACCTTGAGGGAACAGATTCTGGGTCATATAGATGACAGAGAGACTTCTATGATGGGACCCTTTGGTGAATAGGTCCGCTATTTTCGAATTTTCCTTCGCCACGTCCATCAGGTCATCGAGTACGATTATATTGACCTGGGCGGAATCAAAGTAATACGGTTCGTCTATGTCATGAGGAATTCCTGGAACGAAGCTCACGTTGCTTAATCCCGTATTCTCGTACGCTCTCTGCCATAGGCTATAGCACCATACAACCCGCGTCGGAGCTGGGGATGCCACACCTTCCTCTAAGAATTTCATCACCCAGGACGTTTTTCCGCATGAGGACGGACCGCTCACCGTCATCGTATAGGGATGGCTCAATACTCTCGTCTGACATCTCGATCCTTCTTGACATTCAACTTGTACGTTATCAGGACTTCTTTGCGCGGGTTGACATTCGTCTGCGGTATTTTTATGCAGAGAAAGTAAATGTCTACGAAGATTGAACGGGCTGGACAATAACTTTGAACACAAGTGACATGCGTAAGCCATGGCTCTCCTCTTGTGCGACACTCGTCGTATAATGAAGGCTTACATATGTATGTAGTGTTTATATGCAAGAGCTCGGAGATGTGGGATGGGGCAGTGGGGGAGAGCTCTGGAATGCTGCGGTGGGGAGAGCTCGGAGCTCGGGGATGGCGTAGGAGCTCGGAGCTCGGGAGGGAGGGAGCTCAGAGGGAGGAGGGAGCTCGGAGCTCGGGAGGGAGGAAGGAGCTCGAGCTGGGGAGATAATAACGAGCACATAAACGACAACGCTATGATATACATTGACATTTTTTATATATAAACTACACGGAGTACAAATAAAGTATCCATTAGTGGAAATCCCATATCTCTAGCCCCTGCCCGTCACGAGATAAAGGCTATTTCCGGTTTTGATGGCGTCACTTCCGGTTGACCTACTTCAGTCGTGAAAATAATGCTATTCTTAACCCTCGGGAAATCCCGTTCCCCTCGCCACCCTGCACGCTCAGTCATAGGGGGTCAAAGGTCACACGAGGAGGGAAATGAGGCTCCCATGTTAAAGGGATAGGGAAATTTACCTGGTTAGGCCTTATATACTACTGGCGTCCATATTTGGCAGTTATACAACACTTGTCAAGTCCTACACGCTGACCTAATTCCTTTGCGCTTCTGACGCTAGGGGCGCATTTGCGTACACTTCGCCATCCATAAGATGGCTTGCGAGTCGTGTGCTGCATTATCGCGGAGCGATATCCGGTATTTTACTGGATACTGTTCGGCCTTCATCCGGCGGAGAACAGACACGAGAAATCTGATACATTACAGGTATACATACCACTTCTGAAGCAGATATTGCCTGGGCTTACAAAATATATAGGTATGAATAACTTTCGTATCATACAAGAGGTGTGGTGGATCTGTAATGTTGAACAAGTAGAGCATCACATGACTCGAAAATGGCGAGTTACGTTGATGTTAAATCGGTAGACTTTTGCTGATTGGCTGACGAAGTCACGTGGTATTGATTTCTGGAAATTCCCTGTTACAGTTGCCGAAAGTAGGGTGAAAATGGATACACAAGATCCCAGGTTCAGTCTTACCGCGTATAGATAACCGAGATGGTTACAGGTTGGCTAGGGACGGGGCTGTAAATAGTCGACTGAATAGCCTACTGACCTATATCTCCTGATCTGTAGTGGATAGGGCCTCCATATTTGGCAGTTATACCACACTCGTCAAGTGCTACACGCTGATCTAATTAGTTTACACTTCGGCCGCTAATGAGCGATGCTTTATGTAGACGAGTGATGGCCGACTGAGTAGCCCACTGGCCTATATATTCTGATCTTCAGTAGATAGTACCTCCATATTTGACAGTTATACCACACTCGTCAAGTCCTACACGCTGACCTATTTCGTTTTCGCTTCCGCCGCTAGGGGCGGTGCTGTAAATAGCTCACTGAATAGCCTACTGACCTATATCTCCTGATCTGTAGTGGATAGGGCCTCCATATTTGGCAGTTATACAACACTCGTCAAGTGCTACAGTAACGGGCAGTACCCGTATATTTTAATGTTTTCATTTGATAAACAGTATTGGCTATTGAATTATTCTTGGATCGGAAACGGCCAGTGTTTGACCATTTGTTTTCTCAAAGATTGCTGCTGTTGACGTGATGCTGAATAATTACCTCTGAAGCCTGCAATCTTGTATAAATCTTACGCAGTAATCATCTCTGGATGTAGGAGAAAAGGCCTTCATAACAGATCGTTCACACTTCTAGGGAAATTAGTTGTTTTATTGCACGGAAGTTGCATAACTTTCCGTCGAAGTTGGAAGAAGTGTTGCCAAGCTGGAGGCTGGCCTGCGATTATGATTGGCTGATGCTCTGCGGTCAGAAGCCACGCTAACAGACTAAAATAGCTGACCAGACCACGATCGTGGGGCTCATTCCAGGGGCAAATTCACTGAAATATGTCCACGAATGCAGTCTCTCTTGATACATTTTCTGTTACTCCGAATTTGGGGAAATTGAATGAAATTGAATGATTAGAACCACCGGCGATGATTGTTCCAACTGAACAGTCGTTGTAGTTTTCGGCCACTGGACTAATACCAACACGTGTTCATGATTACAAAACATTGCCCGATCAAGGTCACCATGATGTTGCGTCATACCTCACATGACGAGCAAATAAACATGTTGATATTCCAGTCGTACATCGCTTGGATGACGAGAAGTAAATGTTTCAGTTGTGTGCAGGTTATCTCTTCCAAATCTGAAGCATACAGACTACTGTAATTACCCACAAGCACATTTTTAGGACCTGCACCAATTTCGGAGCAAGTGTTAAATCTGAAATCTGCACCATTTTCGGTGCAAGCCTAAACAAACAGTATCCTTCACCAGTATCGGTGAAACTATGTTTCTGTGACCTGCACCAATTTCGGAGCTATATAACATTGCCCACTGTGCCGGATTTGGCACAAACTGAACTGGTGCCGGATTTGGCATAACCTGATCCGATTCTATCACTGTGATGGCTGGTAAATTTATTCTACAGAACATATTTCTATGATATGCTTATTGTACCTTGATGAATAAAATTGTTCTCGTTATATTTCACCTGAATTACAATCTCTGTTGTCTTTTGCGTCTGTTTTGCATGTCTGGTATATTAATGTCTCACTGGAATTCGATTCATGGTTTACAGAGTACCAAACTTCTACCCTACTCTCATTTTCGCCTCCGGAGAGAAGACTTGCACCAGTGAGATACACCGGGAGACACTGGGGTAATATATAGTTCAGACCAGCTTAATCTTCCAATTAGTGAACAGCGTTTACGCACCGATAGCGCGCCAACGTGCTGGCCTAATCACCAAGACTTATTACACCCCCCGTGATGTGACCCTTGCCGCCACGCGCCGGTGGAATATAGTCCGGTCAAACCACTGAACCATTGTGAGCATGTCGGCGGTAAACAAAGGCTCCCCGTTGGCGCGCTTGCCGGATCGCGCGCTAACAGCCGTCACCGCTTAAACCTGAATTGTTTTCAAAGAGTACCCCTCTGGCGGTGTACGGCAAGAACACAATCTATTCTACAGTTTAAATTACTGGCTAAGTAATTAAAAAATATATAGAAGATTTGACTTCTTCAATAAGAATGCTGTAAATGTTTATCTATCAGGTTTTGTTTGCGCTCCAACGAAACTCGGCCGTCTTGTGAACATTCGGTTGAGACTATGAATGATCTTCACTAACAAAAAGTTTCGCCAAAGATAGCTTAAATTATGCCTGTACGTTAAACTACACGCCGACCTAATTAGTTTCAAATTCCGCCGCTAGTGGGCGGTGCTGGGAATAGACGATCGATAGTCGACGGAATAGCCTACTGGCCTTTTATCTCCTGATCTATAGTGGATAGGATCTCTATATTTGGCAGTTATACAACACTCCTTAAGTCATACACGCTGACCTAATTAGTTTTCACTTCCGCCGCGGATATTTGTGCTAAACATATTCTATACCCCTACTCACACCTGGGCCATATTTGTTTAAATGAATCGTGTGTCCAGGCCTGGCGAAGTAGGTGGCATACTGTATGAAACCCGACAAACCCGGACACATACCATTCCACAATTCACTCTTAATCCTTATCATCATGTACATCCCACAGGAAGGAGCCCTCGATTACCGAGTCTAAGGCGCAGCGCTGGCGATCGCTAGCCTCACACCGCTGATCTGACACGGGCTCGAACCCGGCTAGTGCCTGTTTGAGAGTTTCAAATTTACTTTTCGACAGCCGGTGGTTCTCTCCGGGTACTCCGGCTTCCTCCACCATTCAAACGGTCTGTCACCATATGCGAGGCATAACCTTGAGTATGACATTGAACAAAATGAGCCCCTCACACAGGATGTGAATTTTAACAGGTGATTATGATATTATAGCGCTTGTGGTGTTATCTCACCCCAAATAGGGCACACAGACAACCTTAATGGGAATGTTTCCAAGATTCAACTCCAGGTTGCCATTGAAGGTTGTCCATACAAGACCGAGGCGTTGTTTGAAATAAATTGGTGTTTATTCTTGGATAGGCATCGATAGACAACAGCATGATAATCTAATGTCTAACGCAGAGTACTTCCCAGAAGCCAGATGTGAAATGTTCCATGAAGCTCTGATATTAGACGCTTGCTTGTACAATCGTTACACTCTTATTTATTTGCATATTCACACAAAATACTTTAAAAAATACACTCAAAATGTTACACTATCCAAACACGGCTAGATGCTACCTTTACTAAGAGGCGATTAACCAATAAGCTATTTATTACCGTCATCAATTCCCACATGACCTGTTTATTCTCAAGAGCCCAAGCGTTGGCGAATATAAAATTAAGAGCGCCGTGCTCCAGTGCAATCAGCTGTAATTAAACTCTACCTAGGACAAGCACTTATATCCTGTGTATACAAATTAGGTTGTATCCTTCATTTAAGAAGACGTAGAGGAAAGCTAACCTCTGCTCTTCCGTCAACTCGGTGAATTTCATAGCATATCAGTCTTTATCTGATTCGGTGAATTTCATAGCATATCAGTCTTTATCACGAATCTTTCCAAATTTCAACATAACTAATACACTGATTGGAAATCAATGGCGATTAATAATATTAATTTGCATTCTATGGTCACGAATCGTACATTTATATTAGTTATGTTGAAATTGGGAAATATTCATGATCAACGAATGCAAATAATTATTAATAAACTGCCATTGATTTCCAATCAGTAACCAACTTGTAATATATACCATTCTACATTACTACATTAGAAATGAAATTGAAACATCTGACGCTTCAATGAAACATTAAAAATACTACGGTACTATTGATCCAGGAACTGATACTCGTTCAAAACAGACAATAATAAAGACGACCAGAGAATTGCAAAACAAATAAATATTTTTCACATATCACAACATATTATATAAGGAGTAATAGTCGACGAATTCGGTGTATAGACGAGAAATATTTAACAATGTCATTTACATATATAAGGCATATTGCCGCCAAAAAACAATCGGCATGAATTATGTAGTAATTCGATACTACAGGTAAAATACCTGGAAATACAGGTAAAACACTGCACACCATTTTTGTGCGCAGAATACTTAATATCTAAACTTCTGATCATGAACAGTGTCACACCTGGTTCGACGTACAAGTTTCTTGAGTAGAACATCTCACTGAATAATTGCATAGAAACCATCTGTAATCCTTTCCGGCAGCTTGGATGTTCTTCTCCTACCCCGACACCTCTCACTACACAATTATATTGTTCTAACGAACATTCATATGGCATACAAATAATCGATATATATGTATATGCCTATGGCTCAGCATGAGCTCGTTTGAGTTTGGTGCGCGCCTATATGGACACAACCGACATTGGTATGCCCCGTCACCAGTATTATTTATCTCTTGTATCTTCACATGATGTGTTTAGAATCCGCTATAGCCTTTTCCGGAAATTGTCTGATCTCTCCTGAATTTTCTAGAAAAACAGAAAATTTTGTTTATGAAACTAAATGTGGGGGCTTTTTGTTCCTACTGTAAGTTATCTGCACCACCTCGCCCCTAGTGGAACGGTGGAGATAAAACCCTTTCCGAATAGGGCTATAGGGAAACAATGAACATTTATATGGACTTTTCTCAGTACTTTCTCACTTTTCGGAGCACCTGCTTGGGTACAGCTATAAGGACGTAGCGGGCCTAGTATGGTTCTTTCCGTGTTTGAGTTCCGTCTTGTGTCTCTATCCCACTCTTTGTCGCTCAACTATATGTACACTGTGGATATGCGTATGGTATTTCACTGGTATGAGTTTTCCTGTGTCTTCAGATCACCTTCGTGGACACAGTTTTAATGGACATGTTGAACATTTGCATGGTTTTTCACCAATGTGGATTCTCCCGTGAACCATCAGATGAGGGTTTCGGGCAGAGATTATGGACACATTGAACATATGTATGGCTTTTCACTAGTATGACTCATCTCATGACTCTCAATAGTGTCTTTCCGAGCAGAGCTATATGGGCACAATGGATATTTGTATGACTGTTCACCAGTGTGGGTTCGCCTTCCAGATCACCCTTCTGGGCACAGCTATAAGGACACAATATGCTATGTTTATGTATACTTTTGTCTTTTTGAATTTGGTGCTAATACTGTTATATGGAAATGGAATAGGTCTTTGGATTATGGACGCGGATATTCTCTAATGGACGACGGCTGGATTATGAATGACGGACTAGACGCTTGTAATTTCACGAGTATGATTTCTCTTGTGTCTTCCAGATTACCTTGTGGACAAAATGGACATTGGTATGGCTTTTCAGCTGTGTTTGTTCCAGATAACACCGCTCGACAGAGCTATATGGATAAAATACACATTAGTGTGGGTGTTCTTATCTCTCTTCAGTCCACCCCTCCGCACGAAGCTATATGGACACAATGAGCATTTGTATGATTTCTCTCCATAACGAATCCTCTCGTGTGTCTTCAGATTACCTTTCTGTGCACAGATATATGGACACAATGAAGATTTGTATGGCTTTTCACCAGTAGTAGTCCTCTCGTGAATTTTCAGATTGTCTTTCCTAGCAGACCTATATGAACACAGTGAAAATTTGTATGGTATTTCACCTGTGTGGGTTCGCTTGTATCTTTCCAGAACACACTTCTGGGCACAGCTATATGGACACTATAACTATTTGTATTACTTTTCACCAGTGGGGGTACGCTGTGTCTTTCCAGATCGCTCTTCAGAG